>JAOEGS010009401.1:0-21022 GCA_025447755.1 Corythornis vintsioides
ATAATTATTCTTTTTTGGAATCTGTGTCCTGGGTTTGTACAAACTTGTGCTCTTCTTTTTTTTTTTTCTTTTCCTTCTTTTGTCTTTAAGGATAAACTGGAAAAAAAAGTAATAATAATTTGTACAAACTAAAGATTGCAAATGTAGCGTATCACTGAATCATTTGCCTTGTTTTCTGCCTCAGCTCTCTGGGACACACAAGCTCGTGCAAGGACGAGATGGGGTGGCACCATTTTTAGCCTCCCACCCCCCCCCAAAAACTGGCTTGAGGTGGGGACACTGACTTTGGTGAAGCTGTGGCTGAACAGTTAAGGATTGCTTTTTAAAAAAGACAGCAAAACTTTTTTTTTTACTTTAAACCAAAAAAAAAAAAGATATATTTGTTAACTTTTTTTTTTTAGGGATTCAGTAGGAGAAAAAAAAAATCTTAAAGCACTCTTATAATATGGCATCTTTCTATTTCTGTATAAAAGCAGATCTTTTTAAAGTATTTCTGTAACTTAAAAGACCTGTCATTTAAATCATATTTTGTCTCTAGGTAAGTTTGGTTTGGTTTGTTTGCAAGTCACCTTCTCTTGGTGAGACTTACCTTGGTTGTTTTTTTGTTTGTTTGTTTTGTATATTATTGTTTGCAATAAATATACATTGTATTAAAAGTTCAAACACCCCACCCCTGGCTCATTTATTACCAGCGGGGCCACACTGAAGCCTGGGGATGGTTTTGGCTTCACACTGGGGGTGTTGTGTGTGTGTGTGCCCCTCACCCTTCTATCAGGGTAGGGGGTGAGTGCAGTGGAGACCCCAGGGTGAGGGAAGCAATGGGACTCAGATGGACAGAGCCACCCTCGTGGAGGTGACAACTGAGCTTCAGCCATCACCATGCTGTCACCAGTGGGTTACCTGCTCTGGTGTGGGAGGGTGCTGAGCACGAGCTGGGGGTGTGGAGCTACCAGGGGGGTTTGGGTTTCAGGTCATTCCTGGAAAACTGCTGAAGTGCTCCCACAAATCGCTGAAATGCCCTGAACAGCCCCAGCAAGACACATATCACCCTCAGGGAGCTGTGTCACCACTTGTCCCTGAGCAGGAAAAGACAGCCCCAGCCCTGCCACTTACTGCTTTTCCAACCAGCCCCAGCCCAGAGCAGTCACTGCCATGGTCTGGGACCCCACTGCTCCTCAGCACAGCTCCCAGTGCCCCAGTCCACGGCACTGCCACCTTACCCCACAGCATTGCTCGCCCCAGGGCACGATGCCCTGAGCTTCACCAGCCCACTGGCATCTGCCACTGAGGTGTACCCACAGTCTGGGTGGGTCCCCTCCCTTGGCACAGTTATTCACATATGAAAACTGCTGCAAAAACATCTTCAGTTGCCACAGACTCGACAGGGTGGTTTCTAGGTGGCTGCCCCACGCCACGAGCCCAGCACACTGCAGGACATAGCCTGAAACAGGGGAGGGCTTAGGGGGGCTATGTTCACAGAGCCTTTGAGACCCACCCCACCAACCATCACTTTGCCAACAGCTGATTCTCTCCAGCCTCCATCCCTGGCCAAGCTCAGCAGCGAGACCCGTGCCCCAGCGGGCACTTTGGGGCAGGGACACCGCCGGCTGCGGCCCCAGAGCGGAGCACAAAGAGCCCAGGGCTGCCCTGTGAAGCCTCCTCACCGTCGTAAAATATTTACTCACCCTCCAAGTAACGCCTCAGCCAATTAACTGAAAGGGATTCATTGACTTTGTGCATTAGCTCGGGTCAGTGTCACTATTTACCTGTGCAATCGGCCCCCGCGGAGGCTTCGCCCCCCAGCCAGTCCCCCGCAGCACGTGGCGGGTTTCCCCTGCCCCCTTCGGACTTTGCCCACTGCAAGTCTGGGCTTTGCTGCTCCTTGGGGAAGGAGAACAAACCCAGCTCGTGGCGTTTGGGTGAGGAACCACCCAGCACTGGCACAGCACTGGCACAGCAGCGCTGAGAGCACAGCCGGCTGCAGCCCAACAGCCCAGCAAAGCACCGTGGGCTTTTCTGATGCTCGTGGGGGTGGGTTGGGTTGTGACTCAACAACAAGCTGCAAAAACATCCCCAGAATGGGACAGCCTGCGCCTGGCTGCCCTGCCAGGGGTCGAGACTGGGAGGGACCCTTTGCATCCTCCCCGGGTTGCACCGGGTGCAGTGAGGATGGGAAGGTGGGAGTGGGGATGAGCCCAGGCAGGCAGAGCTGTGACGAGTCCCAGCCCAGCTGCTCTCGGGGTCTGCAGTGACATTTCTGTCCCAGCACAGCCATGCTCAGCTCCCCTCTCTCCCCCCCTCCACCTCCCAGCCGGAAGCATCCCAGGGATATCTTCCTCACAAGAAACCAAAAGAGCAAAGCTCATGACCCAACCCTGGACCTATAATTTCTGCACTGTTTACTTATGGTGTGGGCTTTAATGCTCTTGGCCTCCACTCGGGAAAGCCAAGCTGGACGCAGGTCCCCGGGCAGCTCTGAGCTTCCTGCCCACCCACTGCCAGGGCTCTGCCCCACTCCAGGGGTGGGGGGTCTGACTGTGACAGAGAGAAAAAGAGAGAAAAATGCTGGAAAAGCTGCAAAGCTTCAGGGCATTTTGTGCTAGAAAGCAGAGCAGGAGGGGTGGGGAGGAAAAAAAAAAATGAATTCAGGGGAACTCTTACAATGCTGCAGGGCAGGTTTGAGCCGCAGCAGATAAGCATGGGCGCAGGGACAGATGTGCACCGGGGACAATGCTGCACGGCGGGTCAGGGCGTGCTGTGGGCAGGGCAGGGTGGGGGGCACCAGTAGAACCCCCTCCAGCTTCTGCTGAAAGCCACGGAGGTTGGGATGGGGTGGGCAGAGCGAGGCCAAACCACACACCCAGCTGCTTTCCCTTCTGCAGCACTGTATTTCAGCTTAGTGATGAGTTTGCTCTTCCCATCAGCTCAGAAAAAATAAGCAATATTAAAAAACAATCCAACAACAAGACGACAGGGAGGAGGTTCCAAACCTGCCCTAAGGAGCCCCGTGGCAGCCCCTCATCTCTGCCCAGGTCCCTGTAACACCCTGACGTGCCAGGCTCTCCACCTGGCACAGCCACCCGCAGCTCCAGCCGGCTGCTGGCCACGGACTCGGGACCGGAGCTTGGATTTGCATTTCCTCAGCCAGCTGTTCGTGTTGACATGGTATGAAAGCTGGGGCTCTCTCCAAGAGGGAAGGCAGGACTGCAGCCAGCTGTGCACCGGGATCCCGGGATCAACTGTTGGGATGCACAGCAGTGACAGCAGCCCAGATTCCCTGGGGTTTCACTTTCCCTTTTTTTATTTGTTCAGGGCCCAGTTCCAGGAGTCAGGTGGTTAAATGAGACGGGGATTTTAGATGTCAAAGTGAAAAGAGCAAGCTGGGCTTCCCCCCACACACGTCTCAGTGTTACAGACCAAGCTCAGCAGGGAACTGCTGCCACCCCAGGAGAGGTGGCTAAGGAAAGGGGGACAAACATCCCCCTCCCTCCCCTTTCTCTTCTGACACTGGCAACATCTGACTAAGACACTTGGATCCAATGCTGCAAAGATAAACCCACCTGGAGAAGGTGTGGAGAGAGGAGAGCTTAGAGACACGAGGCACAAACGGGTCCAAGGAATCAGGCAAGATACTGAGAACAGCACTGAGCATCCCCAGCACAAACCTCCTGCTTTTCACCACCCAAATGGCAGTGGCAGGGCATGCAGGTGTAGACGGGAGCAGAGCAGCTCCCTGCTTGGGCAGTGGGTGCTGAGGACACACTGAGCAATGCTGCAGGTCACTGAGCTGCTGCTGTCCCCTCCACTGCCCACCCTGGGGCTGCACCCACCACCTGCAAGGACCATCCTGCACCAAAGTGCTTTGGGTTTGCAGCATCAGCCCTAAAAGCATGAGGGCAGATGGCTGGATGAGGCCAGAGCAAGTGGTTGTGCAGCACCCATCATCACACCCAGGACCCCATCATCACACCCAGGACCCCATCATCACACCCAGGACCCCATCATCACACCCAGGACCATGCTACCAACACGTATGGGATGGCAGGAAAAGGTTCCCACATATCTCTCCTGATACCCCAGCAACCTGCCTGAGGAGGGGAGGCAAAAAGCTACCTCCACAGCAGAATCAGCCTCTCTGGAGCAGGATCAGGTCATTATCAAGTGGCCATTCACGGCTCAAGCAGCAAAGCCCAGTGCCTGTCCAGCAGACCCCAGAATTCCCAGGACCAAGCCACAGACACCACAGCCCCTCACCTCAGCACGGGCACAGACATGCCGTAAGTGCTACTGTAATAGGAATAACTGATCCCGAGGTGCCTCGGGGGCCATAAAACCCTGGATTGTTACCTCCTTGGGTCAGAGCCCACCTCTTTACTACGTGTTTGTACAAGGACTACTCTAATGGGGCGCTGAGCCGCAATCGGGGTCCTGAAGTGCTATTGTAATACAAATACTAATCAGGCAATAGCTGTTCTACAAGCAGCCCCTGCTCAGGGCTGTGCTCCCAAGGCTCGTAAAGCGGGCAGGACTCTCTTGAAGTCAACAGGAGCTTGGCCCACGCGCGGGGAGCTGGATCAGAGCTGCTCAGCCAACCCTGCGGCTGTGAAATTCCAGCTGAATTCTGCATGTGCGTGGTGTGTGGGTGTGTGTGTGTGTGTGTGCGCACACGTGAGCACAGAGAGCATCAATTGAGCTCTGAGCCACGTTGTTTGTAGAGGAGGGAGGGGAGGGGAGAGCTTTCTTCATTAAAACAGAGTCGTGTTTATAAGAGTCTCCATAAAAAAAGCGCTTGAAATAAGAAATAACAGCAACTCTACGAAAGGGAAGGGAAACAAGCCTCCAAATTCACATTTCTAATTAATTACCTGCCTGGGAGCTGCTCTCAGTTTTCAACCACTACAACATTTTACAGGGAGAGAGGCTGAGAGCCGGGTCTGTGCAGCTTACGAGCGCTGGAGCCGCGGCGCTCCGGGAGCGGAGATGCAATAAGGCGGCTCTTCGGCACGACACGGGTCCAAGGGCTGCCCCAGCCAGACAGACGTGGCCATTCAGCCTGGAAAGGAGTGAAACTTTAACAAGGTCGTGGCTCCGACACGAGGAAACCCACGGGCTGAATAACGTGTGGCTCTCGTGACATGGCCATGTGTAGAAAGCACCCAGGGGAGGTTGAAGCGACCAGCACTGGGGGCAACTGGGCTCCATCCCCAGCAGGTCAGCTCCAGCATCCTCCTCAAAAATCTGGGATCTTCAGAGTCCAGACCCATAGTGCAACTTCCCAACTTTTCAGGGGACTGGTTTCAGTCCCCAACCTGGAGTTTCCTTTGACAGAAAGTGAAAGTGTCACTACTGGAGAGGATTTCACCCTCGGCGCAAGGAGATGGCTCAGGTGTAGTCCTCCAGCTCGACGTGGGTGGGTGGGACAATATTTCTGCCCAGCAGCCCTCCCAGGTCCCCTGCACAGCCCAAGATGTGTCAGAGGGAAAAAAAATAAAGAAATGAAAAAAAAAAAAAAAAAAAAAAAGCTTTAAATTTGATTTTTCCTCCCCCCAATGTGGGGATTAATTACACACGTTGTCTGGGCACAAACCAACTATCACCAAGCGAAGTCTCACTCCATAAATTTTAAACTGCTAATAATAAGGCTGGACAGGAGTTTTAAAGCTTCAGTAGACAGTTTACAATTAACCTACTCCTGTCAGCTGGAAAATCACCTTACAATGTGATTCCAGTTCACGTCTGACTCACTTTGAGTTAGAAACTGCTTTTGAAACCCAGTAAAAGTACCGTGCAGAGCCAGGAGGAAAAGCCCGAGGGACAGAGTTTCAGCCCAGCCCAGCCCTGACCTGAATTTCTCCCAGCACTGGGGCAGATTTTCACCAGGCTGCCAGCCCAGCTTTTGGGAGTTGGAAACCAGCCTCCCCATGTCTTGAAGCTCCTCAGACTCAATCAGCTGAGTTTTTATCAACGGGGACAAAACTCCCATCTCAACAAACCTCTGAATTCACAAGTTACAGTGCAGGGGAGGGAGGGGAAGAGGGGAACTCTGAAGCCCCAAGCTACCAGAGTCACACAGGGGATGACAACCCAATGCCACCACCCCACGGAGCATAGGACGTGCCAACCACACCAGCCCTGGGACCTCCTGACTCCCCATGAGTTTTTTTCCAAGCTGTCCAAACAGGGAGATGAAATCCATGAGTTGAAGCCTCCATCCCAGTGTTCACCTCCTGACTGAGCCAAGCTAACCAGGTACACGTGGACATTCATATGGGGAGATGATGGGTTTCATTCCTGTAACTCAGCTGGAGCTGACACCCTCTTCTCCCTCTTTCACCACCTCCCTTGCAACTTTTTAAAGATAAAAAATACACTATGAAGAAAGCACCGAGTTTTTTGGGATAGAGCACATGCATTTCGGGAACCTCTGGCATCCAAACCACTCCACACGGAGTCTACAACCTCACAGACCAAGACTTTGGTCCCATCTGAAATACCTTTAAAACCCACCCCCCCAACGGCGAGTTGCATTAGTGAGGAGTAAACTGGGGGTGGGGAGACACCCAGTCATTTTCTGTGATTAAAAGGCAAATTTTATTCCTCTAGAAACTTGGAAGCAAATGTGGCGTTGCTATGGTTTCACACCCACTGGCTGGAAATGACAATATTAGCAGGGTGACCTGGTAATTAGAAACTGTGCCCCCAGGTCAGACTGCAGAGAAAATAAAGAGAGATTACGGAGTCCTAAAGACACAGCATAATGCTGCGGGCTCCTGGGCTCCCTACCTTTTATAACCGGCCCATTTAAATGCAGATTATGACTTTCCACCTGGGGCTGCTAATCTGTCTCACAGCCAGATCAAACAATAAGGCATCTCTCCGCACTGTGGGGCCAGGGTGCTTTGGAGCTGGGTCTGTCATCAGGTCTGTCAGTCTGTCTATCCCCCTTTTTCTCAGGGTAGAACCTGAGTTTTTCATTCGCAGATGATTATTTTTTCCACCCTGGATGTTCACGTCCTCCTGCTCTAAACCCCAACCACGCAGAGCAAACCAGGCTCCCATTTTCCTCTCGGTGATGTAAAACAAGGGGGAGCAATGGAGCTCATTAGCACTGGGCTGGCACACAGTCTGGGGAGGGGAAGGATCAGACACTCGTAGAGGGAAAGAAGGAGGGAGACTGCAAAGGAAGCAGGTGGCTCTTGGCAGCCCAACATCCCTATGATGGCATGAGGAAGACTCCCCAAAGTCATTCCCAGCCCAGCAGATCTTACTGCTCTCATCTAGGTGAAGGTGGACAGCTGGAGATCATCCCCACAGGAGATACCTGGGTTGTCTCATCACTATCCCCCAAGCAGCATTAGTGTTGATAGTGTTGGGACACCACACTTCAGGACACAGAAAACAAAACCTGGGTGTCAAACAGGGTGAGATACCTTCACATCAAAGCAAGGGAAAGCCTCCAGATCCAGCACTTCTTCTGGTCCCCACCAGGAGCCCTTTGGCTCCCAGAGAGCCCTACCCTGCCACCCACAGCAGGAGGTTGCTTAGCCCAGGGTCTGATGCAGGCAAAAGCAGCCAAGGTGTTCTCAGCTGTGTTTTCTCTGGTGGCAGCTGCTGGTGAGGGTTGGGTGGGGACTGTCCTCACCCAGGACTTGCAGGGCACACAAGGTTAGAAAAAAATAACACAGTGGTTGCCAGGATCTGGACAAAAATACATTCCCTGGTGTAAACATGGACAGAGCAGTTGATACCAGTGCCATTCAAACCATCAACCCCAATACAGAGAGAAAGGCTCCAGCTCCTTAGACCCTCACACCCAGCTCTTTGATGCTCTTCTGCACTGAGAGTATTTCAGGGAGGGTTAAAAACATGTCTACACACTTCATGGCCTCCAGCCATGCTCCTGCCATCTAAAGCCAGCACAGGTGTCAGGTGCCATGGTCAGCGAGCACCTCCTGAAGCTCTTCAGAGAGCCAGGAATTTTGTCTGCTTTCCTGAAGATGCCAAACCTAAGGATTCCTGACCCGTGTTGTCCTACAATGAGTCTGTGACAGACCCTGGTCCCATTTCTCCTGACCTTAGATGGGCTGACAGTCTGTGTCACCATCTCTGTCACTTCATGGAGATGGAATCCCAATCTCAGTCACACCTAGCTTCAAACATTCCCCACTGCAGAGCCACCTCAATCTTCTCAAAGTAGGCAAGAAAATGGGAAAACATTTCAGTCACCTTAGTCCTGTGAGCAGCAGGAGCTGCTGAAGCCCAGCACAGGCACATCTACCACAGAGAAAAAAAAACCCCACTAAATAAAAAAGCCAAACTGAGCCTTATTAGCTTCATAGTTGTCTTCCTCAATCCCTCTGCTGCCTCCCATCCCCTCTCCTCACCCCCAGTCCTCCTGCTTTCCCAAACTGTCATGGTTTGTTTTGTTTGGGTGGATTTTCTTTCTCTCCTCTCCCCCCCCCCTCGCAAACAGAGAGTTTTCCCATGGAGACCCAGCCCGCTCAGTGCCTATTAACATCCTTGTGCATAATTAGAGCCCAAGGCATTGTCATGCAAAGCAGCCTCGGATGACAACACTTCAGCCCCGACGACGCAGAAACGGGCCGAGGAAGTTTCTCACACTGGTTTTAGCCAAGGCAAACTGGACTGTGCACGGGGTTGAGATGTTAATGAATCGATGGGTGCTGGGATCCCTGTGCAGCCTCCCCAGCCACCCATGGGCTCCCCTGCACCCACCGGCTTCACATTTCCATGTGATACTTCTAGCTATTTAAAATAAATTCAAAACCCCACCCCTGGCAGCCACAAGGGATGACAGGGCTTAAGCAGCACCTCCACCCCATCAAACTCTAATGGGCTCTGTCCTCATCACTCTAAACCACTCACATACAGCCAAAAAAAAGCCTTAAAAAGCATCTTCTGCTCCCAGGTCAACCTCTTCAGGGTTTTTCTTTGGAGTTTCTACCTGGATGCTGCTGATGTCCCTTGGGAGAGTTCACACAGCCTACTGATAGTTGGAATGATGGGTGAGCTGGCCCAGGACAACCTAGTGAAGACAGGCTTGGTGCTGAGCTCTGCTCAGCCAATCCCCCACTCTCTGCTACTCTCTGCTCCTTGGGCAGCAGCTTGTCAGCTGGTGAGCACATGTAAAAGGCACAGGGGCAGAGGAGCCATGTCTTCCCAAGGGCCAGAAGTGCTATAAGTTAATAGGAGCAGACCTTCAAATACCATCAGCAGAGCCAGGGGAAAACATCCCTATCTACCTACCCCAGCCAGAGCAGCCACATTGGCCCTAAGGCAGAGCAAACGACCAGCTCAGGAAGTGGGAATAAAGGGAAAATTCTAGACAGGCTCTAAGAAATACCCAAGTCCCATTTTCAGAAGGGATTTAACTTCCCAGGGGGCAAAGTCCCACTCAGCTGCAGTGTGGAATTTGCACACTGTGTGCAGCACTTGCTTTTACAGAGTTTAAGAGCCCCTGGCTGAAGGATTTTGCTCCAAAGGAGAATGTTCAGAAGCTTTTTATCACCCTCAGGAACCTTCAATGCAAACCCACACCAGATCTGCTCACTCCCTCCTGCCCCACACCTGCCTGGAGAGGGCTGCTCTCAGCACTTGGAGAGTTTTTAAACTCTCTCCATGTCCAGGTTTGCTTTTGGCAGGAGGGGGCTTCTCCCCATGACCCTCTTGGGATCCAAGAGCCCTGCCAGCCTTCAATGCACTCAGCTCATGGGCAGTGAGGATGATGGAGCCCAGCCCGAGCAATGCTTCCCTCCAGTCAGGGACCCTTCGTACCCTGCCTGGCCAGCACCCTGTTCATCTGAGCTCTGCCCTCAGCCTCCCTGCAGCTTCCCAGGCTGGGTGTCCATCTGCTTCCTCGACAACCAACACAAATGCCCCCTCCTCCCAACAAGAGCTACCCGAAGGCTGAAGGATCAGCCGAGTGCAGAGCAGTTGAGTAATTGAAACGTGTTGAAATAATTTGGGATGCTTCTGGGAAGGTCAGAGATTAATACACCTGGCAGGTCTAATCCTTCCTCGAAGCAGCGCCCTTGCAAGAGCTTCCCCTGCCCCGCACCAGCTCCTCCAGCAGCTGATGTGGATTTTGGCATGTCTTTTCACATCCCTTCATGTGCTTTGCCGACAGTGGCTGGTAACAGTCACAAGAAGGACAGGGGCTGCTTTGAACCACTCCCAGGGATTATTTTTCGCCATTCTCTGCCCTCCCTGGTGCTAATTCCTGCTCAGAGAGGGGCAGGCTTGCAAGCATCACAAGTACACACAGCAGGAGGTTTCCCAAGGCAAGGCAGGCAGGACTGGAGCATCCCAGAGCTTTCCAGGCTTCAGCCCACAGACACAGCCCTGACTCGGGATCCCACAGCAGCGGGTTGACTCACAGCACTTGTGGTCTCGGGGGAGGTACTGTGGATGTTGCTGAGGTGCCCCAGGTTTAGCTGTTAACCTCCGAGCTCCACAATTTGGTTTCACCCTGGGGATTCTCCCTCCCTCAAAGCAGAGCCCGGAGCAGCAGCGGCATTTAAACCACGGCTGCAGAAGCGAGCACGGGGTGACTCAGAGGGAGGAGGACAAAGCCGTTTCCCAACCACAGCCCCAGAGGAGATGCCAACACCCCACACCTCCAGCTGACTGACCACCCGGAGCCACACCATTCCCAAAACTCATTATTTCAGCCAAAAACACAGCCGAGGGCCACCCTGTGCCTCAGTGGGGCTGTTAAAGGGTCTGGTGCCAATTAACAGCCCCGTGGGGCTCTGCCTGCATCATCTCCCACTGAAGGGGGAGAGAGGCAAAAAGAGGAGTCGAGGGTGGTACAAACACTGGTGTGTGTCCCCCCACGTCCTGGCCTGCTCCCACCCACCCTAGAGCGAGGAGAGCTCGGCCGAGGGGACGCCGTGAGCTGCCTAATGCTGATTGACTGGTGAATGGCACGGCCGGCGGTGGAGCTGCCTGGTGGGCGCACGCATCGGACACGGTGCTAGAGCAGCAGAGGGGAGACAGCTCCAGCCACAAGACACCAAAAGAAAATATCCAAGAAAAAAAGAAAACGATGAGCTGGATCCGCTCTGAAGGTGGCATCTCCAGGGGCTTTGTGCTCCGCTCGCCACACGCAGGCGGCCCGCGGGAAACCCCCAGCTCGGCGGGGCCGGGGAGGTCAGGAATTGCTCCTGGCTGGAGCTCCCCGGCGTGTTTGCTTTGCCTGCCCTCGGACCCTGCCGCAGCGAGGCGGGCAGAGCCCGCAGCCGGGGCTGACCCGGCCCCCTGACCCATAACCAACCTGGCCAAGCCCCTGATTGCAACCTTCTGGAGAGGGTGGCGGGTTTCATGCGCTCCTCGAGCATGGGGGAGATGCCGAGGGGAGCTGCCAGCAGCGCTTCCCACTCAAGTCGGGGTGCTTGGGTTGAACAAGAGCCTCCTGCAAAGCTGGGTGAGGAAGGGCAGAGCAGAAGGCAGCAGGACACAGGGCCCATGTGCCAATCTCAGAGCGTTTTCTAGGTGCACACTCAGCCAACAAGATCTTTGTTGTTCTCTCCGCAAGGTTTCTTGCCTAGGAAATGATTTTGAAGCAGGACAAGAGCTCGCTGGGGTAGATCACACGTGGCCATCCCACCGCAGGACAGAAAGAGGTTGGGAGATAAAACTAGAATATCACAAATCCCCCATATCCCCCCAGCCAGCTGCTCCCTTCTCCATTCACTGCAGAAAGTGAAAAAACCAACCCAGAGAAATTAAAACATTCCCTCCAGTTAAACCTCCAGCACACTTTAACTTCCAGCAGTTCAGAAAATGACAACTCTTTGTTTAGACTTTCTCCTAATTCATATTTTATACGGGCCTCTCATAATCCATACTCAATCCATCTTCCTCCTTATTTGTTTTCTCTTTCCCCCTCCTTTTTTTTTTTTTTTTTCCTTTTCCTTTTAACCTGTTTAATCCTTTTAAGTTCAAGGATTTGAAAAGTAAATACTATAAAAGATGAAAGCTGCGTTGGAGGAAATCAACTTTGATAAGAGGCTTTTATGGCTTGTAAACCTTATTCCGGCCCTTTGGCTTGAAAGGCAACACTAATTTTAAGAGCCTTATGCAAGCCTCACGTTGAGCTTTAAAAAAAAATAAAATAATAAAATAATAAATTATTGTAGCAGCCTAGAAATGACGGGCACCTGGCTAAGGGTCTTCTCAGAGCACGCCGAAGGCTTGTTCAAGGGGGGACAGCCAACAAGAGGACAACTCCAGCCTTTTAGTTTGTGAGAATCCAAGCAACATTTTACAAGGGAAAAACAAATCCTAAAATATTATTAGAAGCACAACCCTGAAGAAATTGCTCCCGGGATACTCTCAACTGCAAGGCTGCAGCAACAAAGCCTCGCACCTCCACCCCACCCCTGCAACACCACAACCCCTTGCTCCTGGACCCCTCCCCAGGTGGAAATAGCATCTGAAGAGTTAAACAGCCCCAGCTCCTCCACAGACAGGCTCGGGACCTGGGTGCAGTTGGGTCAGGGCTTGGCAGAGCTGCTCCGGCTGCGGGCGGAAACGCGGGGAGCAGGATTGCGTAAGAGTGTTTGGAAAGGGAGACGTGGTGTTTGACAGTGTAAACACACGACTGCATCAGCACCTGGAACGCGGGCCCACGAGACTAGAAGGGGAATAATGTCTGAGCAGACAGCCCCCAGCTCACACCAGTACCACCAGTGGGTGACCGCAAAGCGGAGGCGCTTCCAGGCGGGCTCTGGAGGTGACCAGCCACCGCTCAAGGCAAACACCCAACATCAGGTCAGGCTTCTACAATCACTCTCCTCTCCTTTGAGGAGCTTCCTCCTGAACGAGCTCCTGGCTACAAAATCACTCCAAAAATGATTGCTGCTGGGGGTTGAATAATTACACCGGGAGAGCAAGCGGCTGCAATCATCATTACCTATAATGCTGCTTATGCAGACACGAGCTTGGAGCTAATTAGCATCACGTGGGAGGCTCATGCAAAACATTATTATGAGGGAAATTAGCTGCAATGCAGGAGAGAAATATCTACCACGAAAGTGAGGCTGGTTCCTCAGGACACTGCTCTTCCTAGAGGGACAGGGAGGGTCAGTCCGAGTGTCACGGTGCTGGAGAGAGACCAGCCCGTGGGGTGTGGAAGAAGGAACTCACTGAACAGCGGATTAGCAGCTTTGAGATGCAGCACTGAAGACTCTCTGCAGTGGTGTGAAGTGTTGGAATGAGTTTAGTGATGGTTACAGAGGTCTTTAGAGCAGGCCAGGAGAAGATCACTCCCACCACCCCATACTACACAGGGTGGTGTGCCCTTGACCACATGCAAGGACAGATGGACACCTTCCCAGTGCTCTCTCAGTGTGCCTTGCATACTAGGTTCCATCCCAGTTTAAGGCTTTGAGACAGGTAACTAATAAAAACCCCCTCCTGCAAACACACGTGACTTTCACATAGCCCCAGACCTCAGAGAGAGCTTGCTGATCAGCTCCTCTGAAGTTTTAGCCTGGTGCACCAAGAACTACCACAAAAACAAGGGGAAATAATACACATTCTGCTCAGCCACCAAACAGTTTTTCCCCACAAGCTTTCGGTCGGGTCCTGCATATGTTTTTTAGGGGGACTGCCTGATGCAAGAAGCCACAAACAAAACACAATCACTGCTCAGCTAAGCCCAGTGCAGAGCCAAGACCTGGAGCCCACAGTGCCAGGGAAGGACAGGGCAACGAGCTCCAACAGGGCAGAGGGAAGGGCTTGATGGACCCCAACTCATGGGATCCATGGGAGCTCTGCTGCTGCTGAGGGCTGCTAAGGAGCAGCACATTCAGCAGGAGCAGTCCACAATCTAGGCAGAGGAGACCCAAGCGGGAAGCAACCAGCAGTTGTGAGCATCACTATTTGCCAGTCTGAAGAAGGAAAACGGATAAAGGGTGTGAGAAAACACGACAGGCTGAGAACTCAGCCTTGGGGAGCTTAAGGGATTTACCCCAGCTGCCCAGCAGGGACTGAAAGCCGGATTTCTGGATCCCAGATCAGTTTGATCCCAAACCCCCTTCACGCTGCCCCGGCAGTCGGGAACCGTTCCAAAGAGCAGGAGAATCTCTGATTCTCACCTATCCCCTGGCAAGCACCAGGGCAAATATCATCACAACCATCACACCAGAGAGCTGCAATCCCCTCTCATGTGGAGATGCTGGAAGAAACGCTGCTGGGACACACCAGTCAGCTCCTGAGGAACTGGCTCTTGGAGCTCTCCCTTGCCCATGGGGCTCTGGTATTTATTCCCTCACTGTTATTATTTTTCACTGAGAGGCAAAGTGGTGTTTGTAAACACTGCCATCGAGAATTTACACAACTGAAAAATGCTTCCAGCAGATCCAACCAGCAGGAACTGGTTTCACTGCCCCATCTTCCATCTCCTGCAGATCTGCAGGGCCACAACGAAGCGTTTTGTTCTTACACCGGACCGAAGCAGCAGAGTGGGCTAGAAATTGGAAATCAGCTCAGCTTTTTCCCATTATCCCAGCTGAAAAAATGCCAGTAAATAATAACAATAATGAAAATAATCAGGGGAAAACGGCTAAGGACTTTTCCATAACCATATGTAGCAGAGTTATCTTGGGAAAGACTTTCCATCTCAAGCCAGATGTCAGGTGTTACACCAACAATTCTTACCAGACCCAGGCTCAAGTCTCAAGGTTTTTGTTTTGAGTGAACTAGCAATAGAGTTACTGTTTCATAGCAAGGCTAAGCAATACCCAAACTTGGAAGCTGAAGGTCAGAGACATGCTCAGGCAGGAAAGGAGGAGGAGATGAGCCCCATGCCATCTCCAGCACTAGGACTGGGATGGGATGCAGACACTTCACCGCCACTCACCGCATCCCACTTCCAGCCAGATGCAGAAACCCCAGGAGCCATCAAGCTGCTCAAAGATGAGGTGGGAGAAACGCAGCCTCCAATCACGGGACACAAAATCTCAACCCTTGAACACTGGAGAACACTTTGGCCAACACAAATGTCTCTGTACCACAAGTGTCACTCCATGGGGAACTCCAGCCTGAGCTGCAACAGCCCCCTCTCCCCCCTCAGCAACACCAGCCACCAACTCCTGTTCCAGAGGAGGAGGAGAGGCAAAGCCAGCAGCTGTTTTGTTAAGGAGCCCCACGCTGCAAATGCAATTTGCTAACAGCCATTACAACGTGCCTGCAACATTTGGCCACCAGACTTGCTCCTTATTTGTTTTTAGAGGACGAGCGATTGCTCAACAGCTGTTGTGTAGGCCTGGTTAGCCAAAAAAATAATAATAATACCCTACCCTAAGCACATCTCCAGGGAGACCAAGTGGTTTTTCCACTTATTTATACACCACCAGTAGCACCAAGGGATTCTGACCAAGATTAGGCCCTTAGCACATCAGCCCCACATGGAGGGAGAGGAGCCACCCAAGCCCATGGGAAGGCAGGCTGCTGGGCAAGGGGAGAGGAAGAGGAAGGACTGTCCTCCCCAAGCTGGACAAGGAGGAGGAAGGACTGTCCTCCCCAGGCTGGGAGGTGCAGCACAGAGTGGCTGCAGAAGTCACCTGGTGTCACAATGGGTGGCCTTGGCTCAGCTGGACAGATTTGAGTGCCCAAAGGAGTGGAAAGCAACTCCCCAGCTCAAAAGGTTGTTTCCAACACAAAGGAGGATCCTGGAGGAGCAGCAGCCTGTGCCTCCCCAGCTGTGGTCACACTTCCCAGACCCATCCATTCAGCAGTGCAGGAAACCATTGGGGCCAAACCAAGGAATGAAGTAAGGAGCCCAGCAGCCCAGGAATAGCAGCATGGACACTGGACCACACGTTCATCCTGCACAAGTCCTTTGCTGAAACCAGCCCCATAGTCCAAGAGCTGGCTTGACTCATTTGAGACCTGGAAGGGACCCAGCAGCAAGGAAACACACACAAGCTGTATGAAGGGACAGGAAAAAACCCTTTGAACTTCACATGTCCTTAAAAAGTTCCATTTCAAATACAGGGGGGGGAAAGATCTTAATTAAAACAATTTTTCCTTATACTGGAAGCAGCTGCCATGCCCTTCATACTAAGAAATTAGGGTGGAGAAACACAGCTGCCTACATACATGTCTTCCAAAGGTCTTCATGTCCCCACCAAGCCCCAGGAGCCATTTCACCCAACAGACCAACACCTTTTGGGATAGGAAAGTATTAGAAATGGGTCTTCTGAATTTGACATCGTGGCAAGAGAGGACAGCACTCCTAGGCTCACTCTAGAGACAGTGTGAGTCAAACAACCTCCTACCAACACCAACCCCCCATAATGGCCAAAAAAAAAAAAAAGTGTACCAAAAACTTCAAAGATTTTACAAAGAAAATAACGAGCGTTTTCTCCTAAATTAAAATCATTTTCCTCCCTTTTCCAACACAGCAGGACTTACTCTGCTAAATAAATAATAATAATGATAATTAAAAAGCACTTTCATGTCACAAAGGCTTTGTATTTACGCAGGTATCTCGATCAACCTTTAAAATGTTCTTTTAATTAGCAGAAGTTGCCAAAGCCTGAAGTTACACCCAAGCTTTCCCCAGGTAGGTGCCAAGTTAGCAGAGGTGACACCAGGCTGGTATTTTACAGGATGTCCTGGAGGAGGTGAGTCTCCAGAAGCCTACACAGGTTCCCAGCAGGACCCAAATCTGACTTCCAGGGATGAGAAAGACAGGGGTGAGGAGAAAGCAAGCCCATATTGTAGCAATCTTCTCTGCCCAGCCATTAATTGTATCCTGCTGGCAGCAGCCCTCTCCAAATCTGGTCCTAAAGCATGTCAAACACGCTTCCCTCCTCCCAACGCTTGTTAAAGAGGCTTTAACCTCTTCACTCCTGAGCCCCTGAGAAGTCTGGTGAGTTGGAAAGAAGCTGGAGAAGAGGTCTAGGGGAGTGGCACTCAGAGGTCACCAGCCAGCGTGAACCTCAAGTGCCTGACTTCCTTCTTTTGCAAAAAACAACCCAAAAAAAAACCCCAACCTGGGGAGGGGAAGGGGGCAGATGCCTTTGGCGGGATGAGCACTGGTGGGAACCCACTCCTGCTTCTCAGCTTTGGGAGGATATGGTCCCGGCTGGGGGTCGTCTAAGATGAAAGAGCATTTGACATTTTCAGACCAAAGGGTCCTATTTTTATTTTATTTTTGAGGGCCACATGCAGTCAAATGCCTTTAATGGTGCTAGAAACAGATGGGCCACCGTTTTCTTTGCTCATACGGGGCGCCGGACATAAAAATACCAATGAAAAATGAGAAGGTAAAAGCTTTCCCTTTTTCATTTACTGTTTCTGCTCTTTTCTGACTCCTGGGGACTGGCACTCAACAAGGAAAGCGGCTGGAGTGGTCAGCTAATGCCTGAGCCCAAGGTGTCCCCAAGGAAGGGATGACACCACAGAGGAGTCAGGACGTTGGAAACCAAGATGACAAGCTGGGTTCAATTCCCACTTTAAGACTTTGGCAACATTCAGACCCCTTGGACCAGCCCATCCCAGGCCTGTGCCGCTCCAGCCTCCCTGCACCTATTCCTGTGTCACCAGTGGAGAGAGATCAGCAGGGCAGAGAGGTGGGGAGGTCCCAATCCCAGCACGTTCCTCCCCATCTCATGCTTTTCACCCCAGGAAACACAAACACCCACTTGCAACAACAGCCTTTTAACCACAACTGCCTCCAGCTACCTCTGTTAGAAGGCCTCCCTTGATGTTCTCTGTTGTGTGGGGTGGTTATAGCATGAAAGAGAAAATACTTTCTACAGAAGCTCCTGGACCTTTGTGCCCTTCCCTGCCATGGAGAATCCACCAGCTTTGGGGATGAGAGGCTTGGTGCTCTCTCAAAATGCTGCCTGGTCTTGGAGAATGGAGATGTTAGAAGCAACACTGAACATCTCACAAGACTCCCCCCAGTCCTTCAGCCAATGCCACCATAGCCTCCCACTCTTCCCTGCATGTCTTCTCCTCCATCAACAACACTAGCATCAATTTTCCAGGCCAGAACCTGCTCTCCTGGCCACGTTGCAACTGGATCCAACCACCACAAAAAGCCAGTTCAAGCATCAGCTTCCTGCCAGGTTCAGAGATGGCAAAACCCAGGTGGGCGACTGGCACAACACCCAAAGAACCACCACCAAACAACAACCTAGGGGGTCACAGTACCATCGTACCACTATCCCCTGAGTGTCCACAGCCAAGTGAGCTGAACCACGCCATGGTTTGGAGACGTGGACCAATGACCACCAGAGAGTAGGGAAATAAACCTGCCAACTACCAGGGTCTGGAAGAGCTCGGCCGTTTCAGTTGCCTCGACTGACTCCTTGCCAAAGACACCCTTCCCTCAGCGGCATTTCACACCGAGCTCCAGGTCTGGAAGCCAAACTGGAACCGCCTCAGCTTGCCTGGTTTGGGGTTGACTGCTCAAGCTTTCCCAAGCTCACAGCTCTGCTGAACAGCTTCCCTCAGTTCCCGTAAACATCTTGGCCAGCCTGGGCTGAATTAAGGGTTTAGAGAAAAACCTGAGTGTGGGTGCCGAGGCTCAGAGTTGGCTGCGGCTCTGCTTTGAGAGAGTCCTGGTGGCCTGAAAAGCTGGAAGGCTAAAAAGAAAAGCAAAAAAATATACAACAAAACCCCAGGACCTGATGGAGCCAAGCGAGATGAATCACACTGCTTTGGTTAAGTTGGGGATGACGGGTCAGAGGCAGAAAAAAAGTAAAGTGAAAATTATAAAGTTTAGTACGAGGTCACATTTTCAGCCAAAACCTGTCCCGTGGTAGCAGATGGACACCAAAACCAATACAACAAATCCCTTTAGGTGACACAATTGGGAGAAATAAGGATTGCTCAGAAATCAGTGTCTGGATTATGAGTTAATCCATCTGCCTACTGGCAGTGTCACCTGGGAAGCCAGACACCTCCCTCAAGCCTTACCGATCAGAGCTTGTCCTGCAGGAAACCCTCCTCCCTTTGGATGAGGAGAGGCCCAGAGAGAACAAACCCCATCCCACAGCAACGCATAAGTGAGGAAGAGCATGGAGAGGTTGAGAGGCATTGGACTGTCCCAGCAGCACTAGAATCACAGACTGGTTTGGGTGGGAAAGGACCTTTCAAGCTCATCCAGTCCAACTCCCCTGCAGGGAGCAGGGACATCTGCACCCAGAGCAGGGTGCTCAGAGCCCCAGCCAACCTCACCTGGAATGCTTCCAGGGATGTACTACAAGGAGCAAGAAGGACTGACACCCCCTCCACCCCCCAGCTGGACAAGGACAAACCACAGAGCAGAACCAAATTCATCCTTGACCTAAATTTTTGCTGACTTGCTGCCTGCCCCACAGCCAGGAGCCATCCCACCCGTGGCTACCTGGAATGCTCCCGCCAGCCCCAGCCCCAGCTCCTGCCTTTCCCTTTCCCTCCACAGGCAGACCCTGGTTTTTTTCCCCACAGCAGGAGTCCGAGGCCCATTAGACAAGGCCTGATTGCTCCTCCTCACCTCCCCCGTGACACAATCGAGTGAGCATACAAGGCAGAACAAAACAGTGACAATTGGTGACAAATGGACTGCACAGCATCCCGTGGCCCCGTCGCCAGGGAGACCCTGGCCAAGCATGGGCGGCCGCGAGTCGGGGGACGGTGGAGGGGACACAGATGCTGGGAAAGCAGGATGGACCCATCTGCTAATTGCAGGCGCCGGAGCTGATGAGGGCAGAGCAGCCTTGGGTTCCCCCAGCCCCGGTGTGGCCAGGCCAGCTCTGCCTCCCCCTCCTTGCCCAGTTCATCCCCCTTTAATAAGGGTAATTTTCCAGAAGTATTTTCTCAGGTCAGAGCAGGGGTTAGACAATAAACAGAGCAGGGGGGAAAGGCTTTAACCGTTGCTAGCACTGGTGCAGCAAGGCTCACCGGGCACATTCCCATGCCCCAAACCCACAGCTCGGTGCCGGGCACCGGATCACCAGCCCCACTTCACCGGGGTGGATGCTGAGGCCAAGGGAGGGAGAGTGATGGTTGCTCTCCAGCTTTTCGCTGGCAGAGACAAAAATCTCTTCCGGGAACATCTTGGAGTGACTCAATGCCTTTTACTTTCAAGGGGAGTGATGTAAATGCCCCGCGGGCAGCGCGCATGCTCTTCACCCTCACCCCTGGCTGCCCACATTCTCCAGCCCTCCCAGTGCCAACAAAACTGGACATGCAGTTTCTGCAACTCAGCCTCCCTCCTCCTCCGGGGCAGCAGTAAATGCTCCTTTCAGCTCTTTCCCAACAAATAACTGCAGTGGGCACTCAAAATAGCCAGGCAGCATTGACACCCACCCTGGGAAAATGACTTTGCTGCTTCCCCCCCCCAACACCTCCCACAGAACCGTGCGGCTGTAGGTTCGTTCTCTCTGGACCCTTTGGCTGCAGGTTCTCACAGGTGAGGTGCCAGCAATAAAGCTGAGCACCCGTGCAGGGCTATGTGCATTTCAAGGTGCCAGCAGTGAAACCAAGCACTCTCGCATGAACTCCGTGCTTTGAGATGCCAGCAGTGAAGCTGAGCACCGTCACACAGGCTCTGTGTGCTTGGAGATGCCAGCAGTGAAGCTGAGCACCCTCACACATGCTCCGTGTGCTTTGAGATACCATCTCCGTGTGTTTCACTGACTCTTGCCCCCCCCATCCCTGGTCCAGCCGTGGCGTGCAGGTGGGCAAGAAAGAGTTAAGGCTGCAGCTGCCAGCCCCGGGTGCGAGTTCTGCTCAGGCTGTTCCCACTGCCCATGAAGTCAGCTGTCATTAGGGAACAAAGGCACCCCGAGCAGCTCGAGTTGTGTCACACTCGGAGGCGCGGAGCCTGCTCCCTGATTAGGATTTCTAAATCAGTCCCATCGAGGCCCAGAGAATAAAGCCGCAGAACAATAAGCGGGGGCACATTCACACAAGCAGCAGCCCCCCCCCACCCCCCCCCCCCCCCCCCCCCCCCCCCCCCCCCCCCCCCCCCCCCCCCCCCCCCCCCCCCCCCCCC
>JAOEGS010009401.1:36201-68651 GCA_025447755.1 Corythornis vintsioides
TTAATAAGAACAGTATTGAGATTTGAGTGTAAAAACCCATTCCCCCCCATGCCTTACTCAATGAATCTCTCAAATAATTCCTCAAATGATAGGGGGGAAAATAATTCATTATCAAATAAATTAACCAGATTGGCTTTTCCTTTTCTTTCCTCAATGACCTTTCCATTTATTACCCTGGTGACCCCCCACCTTGCTATTCCTAAACCACAGCAATCCTCAGGTGATGCCTGAAGTTACTGACACTCTTAGATGACACACAGGTCACAAAGCTGGACCTAAAAGGTAATTCTCATTTCATCCTGCATCTGGAGCAAGCAGAACTTGCCCATGAGCCCTGCAGAGCAGGCAGGGGTGTTGGGAAACCAAAGTCATGGACTCCAAGGCAGGCAAGGGTGTGGTGTGAACCAACAGCCATGAAACACTCAACACTTGCAAGTTCAAATCACAAGAGCAATTCTAGAAGATGACCAAGAACTACCTCTAGCAAATCCCAAGCAGCCAAGATGCAAAATTAAACAACCCTGTGTCTCCACTGCAGGGTGTTGCTCATGAGTAACACCAGAGCACCCAGGCTGGGCCTCACTCCCAGCACAACATCCACCTTGCAGGGGCTACAAACTGGAGAAGAAATGCTGCTCACACACAGCTCAGGCTGCAGAGAGCAAAATCAGGGCAGATTTCCCTCACATAACATCCATTCAGGGTTTAATCCCCAGGGGCTTGTTGTATGATTTTATTTTTCTCAAAATTTCCAAAGTTATCTCCATCTGACCAACTCAGCCAGTCTTGCCCAGAGGGATAATGATGACAAACTGATGAGAGTTGCACACCAATAAATAAATAAATGGAGCCTTCAAACTCATTCCCCCACTGAGGGAGCCATAAGCTAAAGCCCCCATTCCTTCACCAGCATTCTCACAGTATGACCAGTGCACACATACTGAGTTGAGGGTGGTTTTAGCCCATTCAAACAGGAGAAGCCTGAAGGATTCATTTCCAGAGCTGTGCTTTCATTTCACATCAGGGGGTTATTTTATGAGTCCTTCCTCCACAAGTTAACCACAGGCTTCCTCCTTCCCACCCCTCCAGTGACACCCATGAAGAGACAAAAACAAGAGAAACCAGTAGCTTCCACCAAAAACCCAAAGGGTGGACTGATGTCATCTCAGATGAGCCTCCAGAAAACCAATGCCTGGAGACTTCTGCTGCAAGTCCTGCTGTGTCCTACCCCAGGGCAGAGCCAAACCCTCACTCAGCCTTTGCCTGCATCCAGGGCTCTGCACAGCTCCAGCACCACTTCAGACATCTTCATGCATCCCATACCAGCCCAGAATATCTTTGTTAATAAAGCTCCTGAGATAAAGTCTAATGCAATCCTTTTCACAGGCTTCTGCTGGGTAATTACAAGCCTATCGCTTCAGAGTTAATTACATACAGCTAAAGATGTTATTAAGTGTAGATGGAAAAAAGACATCGCACTGGAAACAAGTTCCTTCTGCCCTTAGCTGGCTGAGAGAGAGAGAGATTTCCAGAGGAAAGGTGGGAAGTCTCCATTTAACCAGGGAGCGTCCTGTTGGGCAACATTTTACAAGAGGGAGCTGGGATCAAACTCACCTCCCAGCAAAGCACCACCTCAGCCAGGACACCTCTGAGCACAGCCCTGTGACATCACAGCAGCCTTTTCTCTAGAGCTTCACAAATCAGACCCTGGGGTGTCCCAAACAGTCACCCAGAGGCAGTCAGTGAGAAAAGCTGCTTTTCTCATAGTGCTAACAGTGCACAGGGAGCAGCAATGAGTCTTGGCTCCTATTAACCTCTGCCTATCAACTGAATCTAAAGTTAAGACAAAACAGACACCATCTGAGGATCCTACCCATAACCCACCCCTGGGCACCCCCTGAAGCTTTCCACACAACATCTTCAGCACGTGCACCACGAGCATCACTCCCCCCTCACGCCCATGGCTGGCTGCTCTGTTATTTTAAAGGGCATTAATATGGGAGAAAAAAAGGCAGAGCAGAAGAAACTCTCACTGGAAGATGAGCAGATGCCAAACAGATGCACAGCATCCTGGGCAGGATGATGTATGGGACAGGCCAGGGCAAACCCCAGCAAATGCATTTCCGAGCTCAGCGCCCAAGGGCTAGAACAGGTAACAACAGAAGGGGGAGGGGGGAATTAAAAAAAATCATGCTTATAAAAAGCAACTGTCAGAGAAAACACTGAAAACAAGGAGGTGAGAAAAGTGACAACGCAGTTGAACAATGGAGGTGGTGAAAGTAGCTGGAGATGCTGTCAGGAGGCTGGGAAGGGCTGTGTGGTAACCAGCCCTGTTCCTGGAGAACAGCAGCCCTGGCTAACGGTCCTTCACACAGTTGCTGCAGCCCTGCCCTGGGCATAAGGGGGTGATTTAGCTCCCAGGATGGACCCCCAGGTCTTGGGAAGTGGTTTTCCACGAGCTGTTGTGACCAGGAGGGTTTAGCTCAGAAACAAGATCCAGGAGCTCCCCTGTCTTCAGCAAGCTGCTTGTTCTCACTGAAGACTCCAAAGGATGGAGAATTTACTCTTCCTCTCCTCACAATCATTTAATTAAACTCCAAAAAATAAACCCCCACTTTGTTTTCCAGAGTGAAATGGGCTGTTCCAGCCCTGGGTGTCTCTGTTTCCTGGCGCTGGGAGTGTTTGTGCATCGAACGCCTTCTTGGAAAGGTGCATCACCTCAGCTCTTAACCACTCACCTCATCTCTTACCACTCACCCCACTCAGGTGCTGCTTCTAGCTGAGTCAATCCTGAAAATATTTGCCATCAATAGATCAGGGATGTAAATTAGCATTTGAGTTCTGATGCTTGATACCCAATTAAAGGCTTCAGCTGCGCTGCAAGGAGGAGCCGTTCCCAGCCTACGCATCACAGCTGGTGCCTGCTACAGAAAAAGTCACCTTGTTCCCAGAATTCCCACTGAAAATCAAAGCTCCTTCCCTTTGTGCAGCCACAAGGAAGTCCCACCTCTCTGCATTTCAACCTGCAAAAGGCAGCAGCCTCAGCTGAAGTCCATCCCTCTCCACAGCTGTGGTGGGGAAGGTTTGGCCCAGCCATGGTCTGACCCAGCTCCACCAGCTCAGCTCTCCAGCCCAGGCACAGCTCCTGCAGCAGCAGCAGCTCAGGTACATTTTTTTGCCTTTGCCTACCCACCTGCCAACCTGGCCTGAGGAATGCAGCAGGGTCAGTCCTGGGTGCTCACACAAGCATCTGCCTTCACTAGCAAACACCAAACTGAAACCATTTGCAAGACACTTGCTGACCCTCCACACCCATTCTGCAGCACAGAAGGCCAATAATTATTTACCCAGCAATATATTAAATAAAGAGACACACACATGGGAAAAAAAAAAGCTTTTAGGACAAGCAGAACTACTTATCATTTCCTCCAATCTAGGGCTGGGTTTTGGAGAGTCATTCGCCTACAGGTGACTGACAGCAGCGGTTTATGATGAAATGCTGTTTGCAAAAACATCTTGCCTAAAAATGGTTCCACCAGAGCTAATAAATTCCATCAGCTAATCCCTGGTCGCCACCCACAAAATGCATTGCTCATGGATGCAGATGTCCAAGCCCCAGGATGCAGCATCAGTGGCAGGGTTGGGGTGGGGGAAGCCAAGTGAACCAGTGCTCTCAGAGCTCTGCATCTTTGCCACGAGGAAAAGCAACTGACTTTAAGGCAAGCTGCCCCCTGCAAGTCAAGGATCCCCCCACAAATTGCAAGGCACAAGCAAGTGATGTTTGACCCCTTCCAACTCCAGCACCTCCACATGCCCTGGCCTCAAGCCCTCTGGGTGCCCGGTGGCACTGGGCATGCTGGTCCCCACAAACTGGTGTCAATGAGCAAACACTGCAAGCAAGACAAGACTAAATGTGTCATTTCCCCTTTGCAAGGTGATAGGACTTCTTTGGAACATGCCTTGGTTGAAACTGTACAGTACAACTAAACCACCACCAAAACTGCCCAATACAACCAACTGGAGGGAGGCAATATTCCCATTCTGTATGCGGAGAGATGGGGATATGCATCACTTTGTATTTTTAAGACAGAAGCCCCAAAACATTTAACAACTTAGATTAGCTGCAGAGAGCACAAAAGGACCTCCTCAAAGTTAATGAGCCCATCATTAAGATTAAAGTTTAAAGGATACTATTTGAGATTTCCCAAATAACAGCAGGTCAGTAAAATGCCCTCTGAAGCCCAGAAGCTCAATCTTAGTAAACCCAACATTTATCAGGCTTGATGTCATCCTCTTTGCTCTTAAAAAAGCCACCTAAATATTCAGAAAGCCCTTGCCAAAATTGAGTACAGAAGAGAAAGCAACACAAGCCCTTCACCCAGCATCCCAAACCCTGTCAGCTCCTTGGAGAGGAGCACCTCACCAGACAGGGGAGTCAACCCTCCAGCTAATGCTCTGCTTTCCTTGGAAGCCAAAGGGAGAGAAGTGGGACCTTAGATCCCAGCCTCAAATAAAGATCTAAGGCTGGTGGTGGGGTCACTTATCCAGTCAGATCAGCCTCTTTGTTTCTAGATGACTAAATTATAGTGACAGGTTTGGCCCGAGTTACACTGAAGCTGCCTCTTGCAGAAGGCTCTCCAGATGCTGCTGCATTAACCTTGGTGATACGCTCAGTAAATCCAAGGGCCACCTACTCTTGTTAAGAGCCCTCGGGCTGTTGGCATCAGCCAGCCCCAGGGCAGGGCCACTGCACTCACACTCTGCTTTGAGGTGCCCCACATGCACTGAGCTCTGTCCCACAAGACTCTCAGGCACAGATCTGCAAGAGATGAAAGTCTAAAGAAGAAAATACATATATAATATTTTTTTTAAGCTACACAAGGTAAAGATGTTTCAAAAGCAGGAGGCAAGGAAGGTAATTAAACCAGCTCAGGTGTTCCCTGCACCTCAGGCTAGTGTCAGGAAAAAAAAAAAAGCCTACAAGCACACAGCAGAAAAAGGCAATAGCCCATAATATGCACTCTGGTGATTCTCAGAAGTTTTTTACCTAAACGTTGCCAGGGTGATGTGTACATAAGTCTGTCCTTGCTCTGAACTGCAATCACCACCTTGACAGAAAACACTCAACCGGGATCCGTGGACAGGTAGTTGGTGGAGGTGCAGAACAAGGAGCTTGGTTGGGCTGCAACCTGGGAGATGCCAGTGGCTGCAGGGAGCCCTTGGAGCACCCAGAGGCTCCTGCTCCCCCCTGTCCCCTGTGGGATGCTGAAAACCACGGGAAGAACAAGCCTGTGGGACACCCAGCAGATCCAAACCCATCACATCTGGGAGGAGGAGAGAGGTGTGAAGAACACATGTGGGGATGGGTAAGTGCAGGGGTTTTAAGAGGAGACTTTCTTGAAACACGAGTCACAACATCACACCACAAACCCTTAGGAGATGAGGAATCTCCCCCCAGCTGTTATCAGCAGGAACCCTGACTGCACCAAGTCAGGACTCAACCCTTTGCTAGCAGTTTGTGGGAGTTATTTTCTGAGGAAATACCAGAAGACATCACTAGAGCAAACCCAGCCTGGGACATCTGCTCCCCATGAACCTCTGAGCTGTGCCCCACCACTCAGCTAGAGCATAACCCTCTTAAAAATCACCTTTGACAACCTCCCCCTGTTTAGCAGGAGGAAGCAGATTGAGGGACCCTGCAAAGGCAGCCTCACAACTGCAGGATCTTCTGGAACAATTCTGTTGAAACTGGCAATGTAATTAGCAAAACAATTAAAAAAAAAAAAAAAAAAGGAAAAAAATCCATGGGTATAATTTAGGAAGAAACATTATTTCCAAGTTAATGAGAAAAATATTTTAATTACAGTATTTAACAAGTTCTGACTATGCCAAAACGTTCTCTTGGGAAGGCTGTGCATATTTTTTCCCCCCAATACTGAAGCTAGGGAGAGAGGAAGAGGGAAGGGGAGAAAGCACAGGAAGAAAACCACAGAAAGGAAGACAAGCTGTGAGGAAAGGCTTTTGTAACAACCCCCCTGTGGAAGGGCAAGTTGTCCCCAGGCTCTGCCCATGCCACAGCATCCCGTGGGTGCCACGTTAAGGGCTCTGCCGTTGGCAAAGCCAAGGGGCAGGATGTTTCTCCTCGGGAGGCAGCTGATGGGGGTGATATTTGTTTTCTCTGCACGCCTCAACAGAAATACAAATTTCCTCATCAAAGCTGGAAGTGGTGGCTCCTGTCAACTCAGGTTTCTTTCCTGATGAAGCCTCTCTAAAGCAGCCAGGTCTCATTCCCTTTTGGAGAGCCCTGGGACATGCTCAGTGACCACAAAGTCCCCACTGCCACCAGATTCCACCAGAAAAATAGCATCAGTTTCAGGTATGTGGCTCAATATGTCAACCTGCCTTATCTGGAAGATGATTCACTGATCTACACAATCTCATGACAAGTTCTCAGGACTTGATTATTCTGAATCACATCTGCTCATGAATACCAGAGGGTTTTTCACACTTAGTATGATTAGAGGGAGCAGCCGAAGGAGGGCTCATTTCAGATGCCTTAGAAAATGTATTTCCTCCTCTTTCTGGCTTTGACAGGAACAGAGGAAGGGACAGCAGCAGAGGATTCCCAACAAACGAATCATTACAGCCACTGGGACTTACGGATTCAGCCACTCTTGAAGTTGTTAAAAGGTTAAGTGACAGAAGAAAAAAAGGACTAAAAAAACAGAGTCATTGTTTAGTTCCCCATGTTGTTTTTTAGATGATATCAAGCTCCTAACCAGGAACTCAGACAGCAGGGACTCACTCAGATCAACCACCTCCTTCCTCCTGACTGCAGGCACTTGGGTAGCAGCTCCTGTGAGCCCACGATCCCCATTCCCTGAGGATAGGAGACTGGGACTTTCCAGTCACACACAGATGCCAAACACCCCCTCAGGCTGGCACATTCCAGGACCTACCAACAGGGCTTGGAAAATTGTTGGCTGTTGGCTCGCTCACCGAGCTGAGACAATTCCCTTTTCTCCTCAAGAACCCAAAACTGTCAGAGCTGGAACAAACGAGGAGCTGGGGTCAGGGTGAGGGGGGACAGGCATGGGACTGACTCCAGAAGGGCTGGGGAGCCCAGAGTTTTCAATAGCTTGGAGAAAACATGGAAGTCAACTTTTCAGCAAATAAAGTGTTCCCTCAGCCCTTACTGAATGGTAAAGGCCTGGTAACAGCCTATAAACTTTTCTCCCTCCATTTCTTTGCAGGAAGCAATAGAGCGATTTCCCCACTGCCTGGGGAAATAACAGCAAACCCGGCTGGGAAACGAGAGCTCTGTGGGGCACATCCACCCAGAAGCAGGGCCAGCTGAGAGCCCATCCTCCCTCAAACCTCCCCAAGACCTGAACCCCTGACCTTCCAGCCAGGGAAAGCCACCCTGAGCAGCCCACCGAGGTGACGATGCCATCGTGGCACAGGGTGAGCTCTGGCTGCTGGCTGAGCCACCTGTGGCATCTGTCAGTCCTCAAGAAGACACCGCTTAACCACAGCTTCAAATTTCCTGAAACTGGAGAGAATTGTTGGTTTTGGCCCAGCTCTGAAACGTGCCCGATGCGCCAGGCTCAAAGGCTCCTCGGGAACGTGTGATTTAATAGGAGACAAGAAAACCCTGACTCCAGCAAAACTCCAGCAAAACTCCAGCCTGGAAGGAGGCTTCCCTAGGCTTCAACACACTGCATTATTGCTTTTTAATATTCCTCCTAAGCCACCTCTCCCTTCTGCTTCAAACACCTGCTGCCATTAGACAGAAGAACTGGGAGCTGCCAGAAAAGGCAAAGCCATCACCACTGCCAGTAAAGTCACGCATGGCCATGGCTGTGCCAGCCCAGCCTGGCTTCTCCCAGCTCTCGCCCACCTCAGGGCAGTGCTGAGGTCTGTAAAACAGCACACATGTGCAGGGAAAGCCTCAGGAATAGGCACAGGGTGCAGCTTCAACCCCATTGAACACTCACATGGCAAAACCTCCCTGGTGCAGAATCCAGGTGCCCAAAGGACAGGGGCTATGTGGCTCAAGTTTAGGTTGCTTTTTTCTCCCCTCCGCCAAGTGGAGATGGAAGAAGTTCTGTCTTTTTCGAAGAAACCCAAGGTTTCCAGCAATTGCATGTGGGATATCCACAGTGACAAGAAAGATGCCTGATGCAGATGGGTGACAAGGAAAGGTACTCACATGAGTTGAAAGCTGTGACGTAAAACACATCTCAAAACTGGCAGGAGCTGGGGCTGCTTCCAGCAGGATGGATTAAGGCACATTTCTGGCCAGTTTGTTGAGCCTGCCTTTACTAGGAAGCATGGCCCTGCTTTGCAGGCTGAGTAGGGATGGCTCCCTGCGAAGCTGGACCCAGATGGTCTAGGATGAAGCAAACACAGCATTCCCAGAAGACAGCAACTCATCCCATTGCATTGCTTTCCCCATGAGACACCCTCTGCTTCCACCCCTCCCTCACTCATGCCTGCTTAGCTCACAGTCACCCTGAGTCTCCCTCCTTCACCACCAGGCCTGGGAGATGCTCCTCCTTTTGTTACAGGCCACATCTAAAGAAAATATTTAGAAGGCACTTTCCTCACTCAGGTTGAGCATACCCAGTGTGGTCTGCACCACCCTGGCACCAGGGGATGGCACTTTCCCTGCTCAGCTTGCACATACCCAGCATGGTCTGCACCACCCTGGATGGAGGCATCATCTGTGCCACCCCTACCAACACTGTTGGCTGATCCAACCCCCGGGAAGGCAGCACAGGGACACCAGCACATCCCCTCCCCAGGGTCAGGCTCTAGGGCCAGCTCAGAGTGCCGTGCAAAATCCTCAGAGCACGAAGGAGTTAAAGCAGCCTCATTGCTGAGGGATTTCTCCGTAATCTGTACACATGTCATGGGGATCAGGACTGTGGGTGGTAGTGCTAGTCTGTGGCAGTCGTTCAGGCCCATGGCCCAGCACCTGACCGGTTCAGAAAGCCCTCTTATCCCAGCAGTTTTCAAATTTAATTAAGAGGGACCTATGACGGGCTTAACGCCGCTGTGCCAGCCCGAAAGCTCTCTCAGGAGCTCTGGACAAAGGCAGGAGGGAGCAGGGGACACGGCCGAGGGAATCGCTCAGCACGGGGAAAACCTCAGAAGGGTTTTGCAGCGTTTCACCCCAAACCACAAAAGCAACAGCAGGGGGAAAAAAAAAAAAAAAAAAAAAAAAAAAAAGAATAAAAAAAAATTATCCTAATTTGTGAAGGGGATGCCGAGAGCAAGGGGGGAGATTCTTTTCAGCAGAGGGAAAGGGGGAAGGAGAAGGAAATGCAGGTTAATCAGAAACGGGCACCGTGAGTTAAAGTTTGCCAGCTCCAGAGTGTGGTGTCTGGGATGTGGCCAGAGCCCCCACGTCCAGCCAGGTCTCACCCCAAGCAGAAAACTGCTGCTTAGAGCAGTCCAGGTGCATCCATCCTCAAGGATGGTGGTGATGCCACCTCACCTTGGAAATGCACCCACTCTGGGTGCCTTGTGGGTGAAAGGCAACACAGGGCACGTCAACAGGCACTGATTTTTAACATCTTTATCACAGTTTGTCCCAGGACAGTTTGCTCCGTTCAGGGCAGGGAGCACCAGTTTGACAGCCAGATGGTGAGAACACGGGAGCACGGGTCCAGGAGGAAAATCCTCAGCGAATACAAACAGGCTAAACAGAGACTCATTTCCTAAAATGAGTGCTCGGCCAAGATCTCACATGGCAGTTATGTCATTACCCGTCGATACAATTACCTGGATGACAGTAGCTATATGCCCTGACTTGAAATTGGAAGCTTTGGGTTTGAGGTTGGGATGGAAGAGTTTGGGTTCCCCCCCTTTCCCCCACCCCACTCTAGTTTTGACTACTTGGCAAACTCACCCAGAGCAGGAAATTAGGAAGAGAAACAGTCTCAGTGTCAATACTTCTCTGAGTCTATTTACCATGGGCTATTTGCACTAGATAATCGCTCAGAAGTGTCTCACCTCCTCCACTCTTCAAGAGCCAAATGATGTCATGGAAGTGGCATCCAGAGCAGGAGCCAATATGAACCAAGGTAACCTGGGCCCAGCAGGAAATCACTCAGGAGAACCTACAGACACATCAAATACAACTCCCCTTCTCACACCAGGCTGCCCATGGCCAGCAGAGGGGCACAGAGGGGTAACACATCCCTCCGCTCACCCTGCACCTGAAGAGGAGCCCAGAGGTCAAGTGCCTCCATACAAGTATCTGAGCAAGCCCAGAGTTCACAAACACACAAGTAACTCAGTGACTTTGGGCTTTTGCCCGCAAACCAGCCCCACTACAGGCAGCAAACAGCCCAACTGTCTACCAAGTGCACAAACTCATCATGGCTCTGGCTGAGCTGTGTCCCCCTAACTCCTCTCGGCGATGACAGCCATGGGAGTGTCTGTGTCCACCAGATTCTGTGACAGATGAAACTCCTGGATTCCTCCCAGACAAGCCCCAGCCTCCTGCTCCGGGTGGGACTGTCAAATCCTGCCTGTCTGCAATGACATTTCCTCCACACCATGCACAACTGCAAAGGTTATGCTGTGAGGATGGAGAGATCGCCCGGGACACCTTTGTGAGGCCCCTCACTCCCCATGAGAGCCACCAGAGCATCCTCAGAGCCAGCAATGAGCAGAGCCATAAACCCAGCCCAGGTAGCCACAGGTTTCCAACACCCCACATCCCTGTCTTGTGCCTCAACACATCCCTACAACTTCTGAGCACGAAACCCCTGCTAAACCCACTGACTTCAGGGGTGAATGAGCACAGGAGCAGGGATCTGAGCTGCACATGGGTGAGCAACTGCCCACCAGCCACCTCCAGCCCACCACAGAGCCACAGCACCTCGCCCGGGTCCACTCAGCTCAGCGAGCTTTTGCTCTCAGAGGAGACGGCTGCAGAAGCAGGAAAAAAAAAGGAAACAAACCACCCCACTCTCCTGGGAGCAGCCGAGGGGATGAACCGAAGGCACCCGAGCGCAGAGAGCACCGGGGGGCTGCTGGGGTGGCTTCCGCTGTGGCCGGTCCCACACCCACGGGGGTCACCCAGGAAGGCTCCACATTCCTGAGCCCCGGGAGCCGCTCGGGTACATCCAGCCAGGCTCTGGCACCGTGCTCCCGGCAGCCAGCCCTGCTCAGCAGTTCATCAGGAAGAGCAGAGGGGAACCAGGACAGAGAGCAACTGCTGCTGCTGCCCACCCACGTCACGCAGCAGCCCCCTGGGGAGCCCTGTAGGGTGCCAGTCTCTCCCAGCAGCATCCCAGCCTGGGCAGGGGTTGTGCACGGGAACCTCCAGCCCCACGGCAAATGGGGAGGGTGAGAGGGTGGGCAGCAGGGAGGGTGACCCAGATTGCAGACGTCTGAGCATGCTTCCTCCAGGTGCTTTTGGGGCCAGGGAGCTGCTGCCCAGCTGGGGAATTTGGATGAGGATCATTCATGGGAAGAGCTCCCAGATAACACAGGGCAGGGTGGTGGGCTGAGCACAGGCACTGAGCAGCCGGGGGGGATCTGGGGTTCTCCTCAGAGGGAACCCCCATGAGGAAGGTGACCCCATTCACCAGACTCCCAAGCCCTGGCAGAGCTGGGAGGGGGGGGCACCCACATAAACTGAGGGCAGCTCACAAGCTGCCATCCCCTCCAGCTCCTTTCAGCTCTCCACGGGCATGCTCCGAAATGCACACAGCAGGACTGCAGGGACAAGCCTGCGTGATCTTTCCTTGGCAGACCTCAAAAAGAAACATCTCACCATTTCATCCCGCTATTTAAAAAAAAAATAAAAAGCCAAGAGGGAGGTTGGGGGGTGGCGTATCAGATGATTAAATATCCACAACAGCTCAGAGAAAGGAGGACAGGAACACAGGAACCAAGGGGGGGTGGGAGGGGAATAAAAATTTAGAAGAAAAAAAAAATTAAAAATCTGCTTTTTATTATTAAACTATTCACTCACATTTCTAATAAGCAGGTTGAAGTTTAAATTACAAGATCTGTAACAAAGTCAGGATCCAAACAGTTCAGGAGCCTTCAGATAACAATCGCCTTTCCCCAGATCGGTTTCAAGCCATTTCTTCCCAGAGACAAAGCTCCCATTCAGAGCGGGGCAGAGGGACCTCAGGGGTTTTATTACCCTCAGCACTGTAGCCCCAAAGAGGCAGAGACAGAAACAAGTCCAGTTTTCCTGGCAATGCCAAGGGCAGCTCCAGGATGGCATGGCCAAGCCACTGGGAACACTGGAAAACCAAAGCCCTGGGAAGTGGGACCTGAAGCCTGCTCAATGAAACTTTAAGAGTCTCCCAGATTTGAGGGGGAAAAACAACAAAGGAGGGGATGTGGGACCCCTGAGTGCACACAAGGTGCTGTCAGACCTGGGCTGCACGGGTTGGAAGCTGCAGGAGAAGCCAGTTCTGGTCCCTGCAGTGGGAACCAAGCCTAGATGCTGTGAAGGGTAACACCGGAGCCAAATGATGTGCCACAGCTTGTCAGGGATGGGATTAAGCCTCGGATCATACCTTCCACGGGTGATCTGGCAAAAAAAACCCTGATAAATAACAGCTCTGCTGAAATTTAAGGGCAAGAGACATTTGATAGTCATGTGGGAAGGTGAAACTAGTCTAGGAGAGCAAACCCTTTGCCAGGTGATAAGCACAGAGCTCCTGGAGCAAACAGCAGCTCAGTCTCCCTTTCAATCACGACAGATCATTCCTCACATGAGACACTAGATGCAGCAGCATCTCTGGTGCCTCCTTCAGAAGTATCCTAAACTGGAAAAGCCAGTGTGAAACAACACCCCCCTCAGGGCAGGGCTTCCCACAAGGGTTGGTTGGAGGACCTGCAGGTCATCTCCAGTGCCACAGGACCTCCCTGTGCATGGCTGATACACAGATACAAAGGTACCTCACAAAGACAGACACCCCAACCCCACTTTCACCTGCACGTTCAGAGATGCCAAACCCATTTTCAGGTCAGGCACACTGAATATGTCACCACAGGAGCCTTCAGGAGCTCCTCACCCAGGTCTCACCAGCTGCTGGCAAAGCCTCAGCCCCACCTTCCTCAGCCTGCAGCCCCCGGGAGGTACCGCTGCCTGAAGAGGCAACAGCACTCGGACTAATTGGGGTTAATTAAGCAGGTGCAATAGCACATCGCGTCACGCCACAGCGACCAGCTTGTCAGGAGCTGGCTGGGGGTCCTTGACACCAAGACACAGGCTCGGGGCTTGCAATCCCCAGGGACCAGCTGGCCAGCACGGCGCTCGCAGGGGATAGCAGGCAGGGTCACGACACCCACCTCAGCCCCAGCACGGGGAGCGAGAAAGATGTCACCCCTTCCACCCCTCCCCTTGCCCCCAGCCTGCTCCTCTTCCATGGAAAGGGGGAGGAATCTCCTCCTCCCCACGCTGCTTTTCCCCCATGGGTCTTCCCCTCTCTGCCATCCCTCTCCCCCCTTCTCCCCCGCGCTCGGTATTGAGGCCGATAATTACCGCTGAATAGCCTTCCAGATTCCCATGCTCGTCAGCCTGCCCTTCCCTCCCTCCCTCCCACCCGCCTCCGGCAGCCCCGAGCCGGGGAGGCTGCAGCAGCCACCGCTGCCCGCGGAGCAGCCCGGCCCGGGGGCCACGGGGCAGGCAGCACCTTCCCCCCGGCTCAGCACAGCAGGGCAGCTCCAGAGGGTGATGCTCAGCACAGGAGAGCAGCTCCAGAGGGTGATGCTCACCCAGGGATTTCTGCTGCTGGACACCAGCAGAGGGTTGGATGCAGGAAGCCGAGGTGGGGATGATGCTGGGGAATCTTTCTGCTGAGCACCTCAAGATGCTGCCTCCCCACCATTCCTCCATCCTCTCCTATGCAAGCATCGTGCACCCGAAGGCTTCACTGATCACTCCCATTTCCGAGCGGAGCCGAGACAGCAATTCCATCCACATTACACAAAGCCAAGAGCAAACCAACATCTCCTAAACCCCTTCCCCTCTGCTGGAGCTAGAGACTGAATTTCCTCCTCCACATTTTACCCCTTAGAAGAGAAGATGATGGTCCCTTACACATCTTTGCCACACCACACCAGCCTCAGAGAGGCATTTGTCCCATTCATCCCACTTCAAAGCTGGTTGAGCCAGCAGCAGAGAGAAAGAGGGGGTAAATGCCCCCAGTTGACACTGGGGATGGTTTCACTGGTGACACACTGCACTGGCCACAGCCGAAAGTAGCTTTCATAAGCAGCCTGGGAAGGGGAAGAAAGAGATTTAATCCCTGCTCTGCCAACAAACCATATATCACCCCAAAAAACCTCCCCCGCCCTGTCCCGGCCCAGCATCCCTTCACAATTCCTCTTAATTAATTCAGGAGAAAATTAATTACAGCGGGATTTTCAGAAGCATGGCATCTAATGATCAACTCCCTCCGCTCTAAACCAGATAATCTCAGGCTCCTATTTGCTCTGCCAAACCTGGCTCTCCAGCCTCCCCCTTCCCACCCCAGCACAATGCTGCGCTGGAAACGAGGCAGGGAAAGAGTCGCTTGGCAAAAGCGAATCCGAGCACTAAGGTCAGGCCCTGAAAAAAAACAAAACTGCCTAAAGAAACCCCAGCGTTAATCCCGTCATGCTTCCGCCAAAGATTCCCCTTTTCAAGTGTTTTCTTCCTGGTAAACAAAGTTCTCTCCATTGGGCTGTGAATTTCAGGACATGGTTGCTTAGTAATACCGGGCGGAAAACCAGGAGGTTTGTCCTCCTGCTTTGCCCTCAGAGGATAGCAGAGGGTTTATTAAACAAAAATTAAAAAGGCTATTGAAAGTAGAAGGCAGGACAGACTGATTTACACCACAACTCCTGCCTGACAGTTCTGCTCCCAGCAACTGGGATTTGTGGGTTGATGCTCTGTCCATCCCTCCCCAGGAGTTGGCTCTGCCCACCTTCCCCTGCTCTTGGGGATGCTCCCAACAGCTTGTGATGCTGAGCACCCAAAACTCAGGCTCCACATCCCCCAGCAAAGTGAGGGCTGTGCCAGGGGAGGGCTTCAGACGCTGCTCCCAGGTCTGCCCTTGCCCACCCAAGGGCCAGCAGCAGCTTCACCCCCATGCCCACCCCCTTGCTCAGCAGCAGGAGCGATGCCCATGTGACATCCCTGGGCTCTCCTATGTTTCCACGACCTCTGCTTTCCCTAGGGTCAGTTGCACCATCTCAACACCCTCCACACCCACACTGGCACTCAGCAGTTACCCTTCCCCTGAAATCCACGTGCTCTGAACCGTGCCAGCCATGAACCAACACCAGTGCTCAGCTATTCTACTTCCCATGAAGCAGCTCCTCCTCCCAGCATCCTTCACACTGCACCGGGGAGGACAAGCTGGGGCAGCAGGCCAGGGTAGGAGACAACATAGGGCAGAAGAGGGAAGTGCTGGAGCCTATGTCCCTGAACATCCTCCATGTTCACCACAATCAAGCCATGGAACACAGTGAGAGGCTCAGAGGGCACTGCCCCACGATGCCCAGCTCCAGCACAGCCATCTCTGAACGCAGGTTTGTACAAGCCTTGCTTGCCAGTGGTACAAACAGCGAGCAAAACACTCCTGCCTGCCCTACTTAAATCTCAGGGACAGTTTCAGCAGCACTCAGAGCCCAGAGGGACACATCAGTGCTGCTCTTGGCCCGGGTACCAGGAACAAGAGGCCTCTTCGTGCCACGGGCTCCCAGTGAGGAGAGGGGTCCCTCAGGCGCCGTGTCCAAAGAGGCTGCTGGCAGCCTGCTCAGAGGCAAACAATCATCCTCAGCTTGGCCTGAAATGGGTCAGGAGCCTTTCAGTTCACAGCCTGGCACAGCCTCTGCTTCCAGAGCCCAGATCCCACTGACTTCAACAGGAGTTAGGCGCCTAAGTGCAGCTGGCCCCAACTTCACAGCATCCTCCAAGACATCCAGTCTGAGCAGTTCCAGGGATGCTCCTGGCCCAGCTGGGGATCCCACATCTGCTTTCACTTACACCTAAGACCTACAAGCAGCATCCCAGGGACCCGCTGTTGTCTGCTCACTCTCCTGAGCCCCCTCCTCTCCTTCTCTTGGCAAGGACCAGCCCGAGTTTGGCAGAAATGGGAAGTTGTTTGGCTGCATCTCTCTCCCTCTTGGGGAGCTTGGAGGAACCTTTCCATTCCCAGTTTGCTCCGACTCCTGACCAGTGATGTCAGTCACACTCAGCCATTATATAATAAATGCTAAATTCATTCATCTGGGTGGCAGAAGAGGCTGCCAGCAGCCAAGGCTCATGAAAGGCAAAGCTGCACCCTCAGCTCCCCCACTTCAGGGTAAGATCACACCAGCAAAGGTGTATTTTTGCTCTCCTCAGACTATTAGCTAACAGGTGACTGCTTCAGAGCATGGACAAGTTTTTAGGAGATCAAAGCAGGTTTTCAGTTAGTTCAGCCTCTCAAAACACCATTTCAATATGTGATTGTGTGGTACTTAGCCTAGGGTGAGGAGACAGCTCTCTCTCCAAAGCTGGCCAGCACTCAGCTTCTCTGCAAAGGTGTTCAGAGCACCTTCCGCACTGAGCATCCTCCCTCCAGAGGTCCCACCAGCAACTCAGTGGGCAGCTGGAGAGGGAACAGGGGCTGTCACACGGAGCAGGAGTCTGAGCTCACCACGACTCCAGCATTCCCTCAGTTCTCCCATCAGACAAAGCTGCAGCAGCACTCAGCTGGAAATCAGCCGAGGAAACTGTCAACCAAGCTTCAGTTTGAAAAGAGACCAGTGGATGGGTAGAAAGCCACCATGAAAAGTACCTGGAGAATTAAAAAAAAATAATATTGACATACTTTTGTTTGTTTTCATAAAAAAGGCAAAGCAATGTAACTCTGGCAAAGCTGTTTCTAAACACAGACGAGTACAACAATCAGAGGACCAACTTTTTAGGCAAAAAACTCTCTTCCCTGAGAAAACGAGTATTGAAAATGTTCCCATGGCAGTCCCTGCAACTGGCAGCAGGATGGGGACCCCCACCTCATGATCCTCATGTAAAAAACCTTCATCTGCTATGAGACAAGTAGCAATTGCAATCAGGAGCTGGAAATGCACCCAGAGCAGGCACAGGGAGGTGCCTCTGGTTAAACCATTGGTGCTGGAGGTCAAGCCCTTTTCAGAGCACACGGGCATGACTGGGGGACCATGGCACCAGTTGGCAGTGCCAGTGCCAGTTTGCCCCCAGGGCTCAGAGCCAACACCAGCAATGCATTTCACCCCCACACTCACAAACAGCCCCTCTACAGCCCACGGGACTCCCTCCCAGGAGCCAGCCTCTCCGGGGATGCTCCAAAAGCATCAAACAAACCCCGAGAGCCAAGTGCAGAGCCACAGTTGGAAGGAGGAGAAGATAAAGCCCCGATTGTCCATCCTTCCCTGGGGTGCCTGCGTCATCCTCCAGACAGCAGCACCCACAAGGCCGAGTATTTTCTGTTTGTTTTCCCAATTTCTCAGCAGAGAACCAGGCCAGTTGGAAAGAAAGGGAGTAAAAAACAGAGGAGAGGAGAAAGGGGGGGGGGGGGAAACCAACTATTTGCAATCGAGTTGTTCATCTTCATGAGATTTTAATCCTGCCACAGCAAGGTCAAAGTTGAACCCTGGGGTAACTGGCTTTGTTTTGTCCCTGGAAATAGTGTGCAGCCAGCAGCAGAGCAGAGTGGGATGGTGACCGTGGGCTGGAGGAGGGCAGCAGACCAGCCCCAGCTCCCAGGACACAGCTTTAGAGCTACTTTTAACTCACTTTTCAAACAGACACTTCTAACCACCTCACCCTTGAAATCACTCACTTGCATTTTCCTTTTTTAATGTTTTACCAAAAAAAAAAAAACAAAAAAAACCCAAACAAATTATTTTGTAATGTTTTAAACCTTCTTTTTAACTTTCTCATGCAGAAAGATCTTTAATGACTATTTCTGGCCTGGTGAAAGATTAAGTCTCGTTAAATGTGACAACTACAGCTGGGTTTTTTTGACTCCTTGAAGATGCAGAGCATCGGAAAAGCTGCTCCCACAGACCGGAGTTGGAGTTTCCAGCCGAGCATCCCTCCTCCCATCACCGGACCGAGGTGTCAACGCCTCGAGACACTCTTTTAATTAAGATAAGTCTCTTAAATGTCCCAACTCCTCCCCCGCCCGCTCAGAAGCGCTTCCCTCCGGGGCTCGGGGCCGTGAGCAGGGAACGCTCCGCTCGTTTCCACGGCAACGCCCCAGCCCGGCCGGGCAGAAAAGAACCCAACGAGCGGCAGAGCAACCGGGGGATGCTGTGACATCACGAACGGGGCAGCCAATCGGCCGCGGCAGAGATGATGTCATGGCCTCACCCCCGCTGGGACCCGCGAGGTGACCCCGACACCCCCGATCCGGGGCACCCAGCGTGGCAGAGGCAGCGTTTCCAGTCAGCCTGGATGTCATCGCTGGGAAGCGGATGAGCACAAGAGTAGCGTCAGGAAAACTCTGGATCAAGGGGTTTGGTCACAGCAGAGCACAGGCAGTGTCCCCTCTCTGCTCCCCTCCAGCCACATCCGAGCACAGGCAGCATCCACCAGCAGTGTCCCCTCTCTGCTCCCCTCTAGCCACATCTGAGCACAGGCAGCATCCACCAGCAGTGTCCCCTCTCTGGTCCCCCACCTGGCACAGGAACAAGGTGACTCAAAGGGTGATTCACCCACCCCAAGCGAAGCCAGTGATGAAGCACTTCATCCAATCGAGATTTAGATTAACCCAAGCTCCTAAAATGCCACTCAGAGAGCCCACACTCAGCTCAGGACCAAATCATACCCACCCCTCCAGCCCCGGGTGGCCTTGGCACCGTACCAGCAGCAGCCGGGTGCATGTGAGTCACCAGGGCCAGCACTTGCTCAGCCTCACCTGCTCAAACACTGGGGCAAGTCATTCCCCAAGAGACACTGTTGCCAAAACTGTGGCTCGGCCGCTCCCAAGAGATGGGAGGAAAACCTGGCTGGGCACAGATGATGGATGGTGGGGATGGGGTGGCACCAAGCCAGCCCCACTCACACCACCCAGCCCCTTCGCTCTTCACCCACCCTGCAGAGATGGGAAGGTGGCACTTGGAGCCACCTGCCACGTGGCATTCCGACGGCAGTGTGGGTGAAGGGGGGGACAGAAAGCCACTGGGTGCTCAGAGGAGACCTGCTGAGGAGAGGGAGAGCCCAGAGCCCAAGCCAGCGTCATCCCGCACTAATCAGCGCGCTCCAGCGGCGCAGGAATTTTATCACCTGGAGACAACTCCGGGCAGGTTTCTCCTCGTTAGTCCTGCTGTTTATTAAACACCCGGGCAGGCCAGCAAAGCACGGGCGAGTCTGCTCTCCTCCGGTTCACAGGGTGGGGGGAAGGGTTTGGGTGATCAGTTTTTGTCCTCCCCAAGCTGCACGATGCCTGGGGGATGAGACACGAGGCCCAGTTCCTGCAACTTGGTGTTCTTTGGAACACCAGGAGTCTCTGCAGGGAACATCCTGCTCTCCTTGCCACAGCCCACTGCTTTATGTCCCAGGGATGGTCGCACAAGAGCCAGTGCCAGCCCGAGGACTGGAACCTGGGAACTCAAATGTTCCTAAGTAAAGCAGACAGGTCTCATCCAGCATCTCCCCTGCTGACCCTTCACAGACCAAGAGGGAGGCTGGGGCTTGTTCACGGGTTGGATTAGAGGGGGATTAAACGATGATAACGCTGCTGATACCACAGCTGTCAGCAGCCCAGTGCCACAAGGTCAGCCATAAAAAGCCAGAATATCACCCCAGACTCCTGTGATAACCTACCATACCTGGCTCTCTGCCAAGAAGAGATAAGAGCATCTCAACAGCAAAGACAGATGGGCCAGTGCACCTCCCCAGTCTCCTGGCCACCTTAATTAGATCTGTCTCAGAGCTCCCTGGGGAAAAAGAAAGCCCTGCAAGCCAGTGTGAAACCCTGCCGCCCTCCAAAGCACCTGCAGAGCCAACCTGGATCCTGCAGGAGCCACACAGGATTGCTGTCCACACAGCAGGCAGCTCGGGGGAAGCCACACACCTTCCCCACCCAGACAAGTAGCAGCACAGAAAGGAACCTCGAGATGTTTAGTTGCTGTCTCTGCTCCAAGGCTGGAGCCAGACCCTCCACTGCTGCTCCATCCTGCACGGAGCAGCTTTCTCTACCTGTGCTAGAGCAACCAAAATCCAATCCACTTTCAAAACCCAGCTAGTTCTGAAAACAAAAGCTTTCTCCACCATTCCTCAGAGCTACAAAGCATGGAGAGCCCCAGCACCAGGACTCCCTCCAGCTAAAACAAGCCGAGAGCCCAGTGCACGCCAGCTCCTGGGTGCCAGCCACCAGCAGGTCCTCCCCTTGGCTCTGGCCCTCGCCTGCCATTCAGAAAAGCCCAGGGGAGGAAGAGGATTTGTTCGCTCCAGTCGGGCCCGTTCCTGTCCAACAGGTTTGCTCTCCTGTCCCACATTGTTACTGTTCCCATGCAACCCCCCGTAGGCACATTGGGGCACGTCCGGAAACGATTACCGTCAGCTACAATAATGTTCGAGCAGCTCCAGAGCCCAGCCAGCCCAGAAAAACACCCTGTTCCTTCGTTTTATGAATGAGTAAACCCTTATGCTTTCTATAAATGTCAAGATAAATTACCTGTGGGCATTCCCCTCCCGGCACAAACAACCACTTGACTGCTGCAGCTTTTTTTAATGGAGACATCAACCCGAATTACTTTCTTTTCCTGCCAGGGGGGAGATATCAAAGGAAAGGGGCAACGATGCTGCCTAGAGCTTCAAAGGTTTCACCTTCCTCACCCCACCTGCAAGGCTCCTGAGGGCAAAGCATCTTCGGGGCCACTCGAAGAGCTGCCTTGGATGCGAGGGGGTCACAGGCAGCACCATCCAGGGTCTCCAGGGGTAGCAGAGCCCTTGGAGAGGAAGGCAAGCAGCCCAGAGAGCAGCAAAATGCCAACTGCTCCTAAGGGAGCACAACCAGTGGCTTCATCACTCTGCACCCCAGTGGGGAACTCCTCTTCAGGTGACTCCAGGAGGACAGCCAAAGCACTGTGGCCATAGGCAAGGCCACAGGAGGGGCTTAGCAGACTGCCCAGCCTCAGGCACATGGCATTGCAGGCACAGGCAACATGCAGGTGCCCCTCCAAGCACCCCACACCAGTCTCACCAGCATCCCTGGCCACTGGTCTAGGACTATGCAATGAAACCACAGGTCTAAGCTTTGGGAAAAGCCTTTGGGTTGTCACCTCCTTTCCCACTGCAGGAACCAGAGTGCTCAGTGTCCCAGGAGAAGCCACCAAAGGCCCAGTGAACCAAGGGGGCCAGGCTGTCCTCCCCATGGGCAGCCAAGGAGATGCCACATTCCAGTGATGGGTCATTCCCTCACTGCTACTTGTTCATTCCCCTTCCCACAGGGCTCAGGTCTGTTTCCCAAAACACCTTTGGAAGAGAAGCAGCTCCCTTTCCCAAACATGATTCACCAGCATGGATAAGGCATGTCTAAAAATACCCAGAGATAGTGATCTCAGGCACAGGTGTTGGCCCTTCTGGCACAGCAAGAGAAGAACAGGGAGATAACCAAGTGTGCTCAATACCATCAGCCCACATTTTTGATCTAGAAACCTGGGTATGGAAAGAAAGTCGGAACACCCAGGGGACAGGGCTGAGTAAATCTCAAAGCCCTGAACCTCTGGGAGCTGGAGGAGAGGAAGAGTTGAAACTGGAGCACATTGTTTGAACTGGGGTACCCTGGATTTGCAACTGCAGAGCTGCAGCCACATCTCCAACTGGACCCCTGCGGACAAAATCCCAACTGGGGGAAGGGACCTGGGAAAAAAATCCAAAAAAAAAAAAAACCTGCAAAAAAACATACCAAATAAACCCCCTCCAACACCATGGGCTTCCTTCAGGCCCTGACTTGTCAGGCAGGCTTGCTTTGGTACTGTAGCTTATCCAAACATCTTCATCTCTTTCATAAATCCAATCCCCTCCTTATCAGCCATCAGGAGGAAATGCAGGAGCTTTAGCGACTGAAGTGTGGGGAAGAGCCCAGCTTTGATTAACCCACTTACTCCCCGGGGGTCACTCACAGTTCAATCACTGTGGATTCACATGTTCCCAATCACGTACTTGGAAGCCAGGCTGGAGGTGAGAGTTTTCTTTGCATTAAGGAGCGAGCAGGGGAGGGAGGGAGGGAGGGAGGGGAGGGTCTGCAAATATTAATTTCAGAACTGCCAGTTCCCATGACTAATAGAAGGCTGTCGAAAACGAGCAGCTCTCCTTGATGCCTCAGCTCCTGGAGCCATGGGAATAAACAAGAATCTCAACTCTAAGGCTTTTTTTTTTTTATACCCCAAACATTTCTGTAGCAACAGGATGTGTGTTTGGATTTTTTTTTTTTCCTGGGTGACTGGAAGACACCCTAAAGGACTGGCATTTGAAAGTAAATCCAGAATTCCAGATCTCCCTTAGAAATCATTGGCATTGGGTTTATATATACGATGGACATATAAATCTATAGAAAACCACGTGGAGCTGGAGGGCTTTGCTGTGTTTGCTCCTGCAGCCAAGCAAGGACCCACTGAGCACAAGCAGCATTTGCAAAGGGCAGTTGGCAGCAGAAAGCTCCCAGGGCATTGAGTTCCCCCAGCCCTGGGTGCTCAGGGAACGGCAGTGGGATTTGTGTCACTCCCAGGTTGAGGTTTCCAAGCTCAAACCTCCGGGCGTAACCCGGGGAGCAACTGAGTGTTTTGGCACCTCTCAGCACAGGGCAACATGCAAAAGAGACACGGGCAGGAAGAAAAACTCTTCTAAAGCAGAGGAAAAAAACCCAAAACATTTTTAAATCCTAATTTTTGCCAAGTCCTCCCAGCCTCCTCCTGCCACAGCCCGTGGGGACAGGGCACAGCAAACAGTCCGTGTTTAACATCGCGTTTCCAGGTGGCACAGAGAGCACAGGGAGGCACATTTCCCACACCCAGACATCTGCCAGCACCCAGCTCAGCACCCGGCCTTCCAGGATGTGGCCAGAGCCACAAGGGCACAGGGGAGCCTGGGGCAGTGGAAATGATGATGCTGGGGTTTGGTGCAGTGCTTGGTCTCAGGGCATCCCTCGGGCAGCTCTGCACTGAGCAGAAGCTGCTCCTGTCTGCACCTCTGCAGCATCAGCTGCAGATCTGGGGCCACCTGGCTCTGCAGAGCGTGGTGGGACCTTTCCCACCACTCAGTCACTGCAATGGCCACGACGTGTCCCCCCAGTCTGAATCAGGATGCAGAGGTGGAGCATTTTCCCCACCAGCACCTGCATCATTCTCCAAACCCCCCACCATCCTCTTCCTCACATTTACGGTGACTTGCCCTAGCTCTAGGTTACAGGGTGTGGGGGCAGGGACACCACTCTAGAGTTTCTCAGGCTTGTCAGTAAACCCAGTCCTGGGGAGAAATGCAGCTGGGAGGAAAGGGGAGCAGCAGACTGGAGCCAAAACCAGGCTGCTCATTCCTACTGACAGCTCCCTAGCAGACCACAGAAAGATTTCCTTGGGGAACAAGGAGCAAACACATCACCTGAGGCACCTCAAAGTGTACACAAACAGGATACCCAAGTGAGCAGTGGAGTCGGGCTGGATTAGATGGCCAGATAGGTCTTTTCCCAGATTTAATCTAATTCATTGTCATTCCCACAATAATGCTCTGTGTTTTTAATTAAGTAAACCACAATATCATTTCAAGGAGAGGCATGAACAAAGGGCTGGCGTGCTCTCAGCAGAGCTGATGGGTATTTCCAGCTACTAGTTGGATGGTGATACTGGAGACTCAAGTTGCTGAAAACCTGGCAGATAGCTTTGCCAAGGGAGTCTTCCCTCATTGCCCACATGCTCCAGCTTGGAATCTCCTCTGAGTGAGCCTTGGGAAGCTGAGGACCATCAGCATCACCTCATGTTACTGAGGAGAGCTCCAAGACACAGTACCAGGCACAGAGGACAACACAAGAGGGCCACTAGAAGATTCTCACCCCCCTGTATCTCTAAATCCTTGAGACGGGTAACCTGAAAGCACTGGTGACAATACCACCACCCCCTTCCCATCCTGCTCCCATTTGGAGGTGGTGGGGAAGACCTGCACATACTGGTTTTGCAGAGCTCCCCTTGGTTTCTCTATTGGGAGCAATGGAGGGACCATGGACCCCAGCCTGGGGATTCAGCAGCATCTTCACCTCATGCACACACCACAGCAATAGGTAGAGGGTCACCAAGAGCCACCCACGCCTGGCCACTCACTCCCCACCATCATTACCCTCAGAGAGCCAGCCAACCTTCACACTCCTCATCCCAAACCCCTTCCTCCATCCCATCAAAGGGGTGTCGAGTCTTCAAAATCCATGTTTTTCTTTAAAAAGGAGTAAGGAAGGGGGAAAAAAGGCCCAGAAACATTTCTTCATTCTTCAGGAATGATTAATTATCTGCCTTGGTGGAGTGTAAAATACCTCACTAGTGCTGTAGGCTGGGCTGAGTTATGGAGTGAGAGAGCTCTGAAAGCTCCCCCCCACACCTCAAGATTACCCAGCAAGGGGCTACAAGCTGAAATTAAAGTGGGTGCTGCTGAAAGGCAAGAGCCACAACACCCCTTTTGTAGGAAAAAGGGTTCAGGGACTCGCTCCGTAACGAGGGGCCAGGTTCTTAAAATAAAAGCAGTTCTTAATAATCCACAATTAAAGCCCACGGTGGCTGTGTCAGCAGAAACACCTTGCTTGAAACAGCATTAGGGCCCATGTCCATCTCCCCAGGCACTGGTGTGGAGCAGCTTTCCACACCCAACCTGCACCCCAGGGATGCTCCAGCAACAAGCTACCGTCCTAACAAGAAGGGACCATGTTTCCCACCTTCTGGCACTCAAAGAGAGAGGTGGGATAAGGGTGCTGCCCCTCAGGAGGGTGTTAAAATGAGCATTTTTAAAACAGAAATGCAAAATTTCAGTGGCCTGGGCAGTCAGGCTTGTGTAGGGTCATGGCACTTGCTCCACCACAGAGCTTTCCAAGCAAGATGAGGCTCAACTCAAGATGATGAGGAGAAAGCTGGTCTCTCATTTCTCCTTCCCTGAAATCCTCTGGCATCTGTCACCACCCTCACCTCAGCATCACCCAAACTGCTGCTGCAGGACCCTCACAAATAGGTGGGTATTTTAGTTCTGCCCTGTGTAGTGAGCTACCCCACACCTCCCAACTGCACAGAGCGCAAAGCAGCTCCAATTGAAGCTTAAAACCCAGAAGTTAAACAAAAAGAACCTCAAAATATATTCCTGGGTTATTGGGTTGGGGTTTTTTTTCCTCTTTACAATGCCATGGTTTGGAGCAGCTGGTCCTGGCAGCCACCCCAGGGCTCTCCTCTCCAGCACGTAGGGATGCAGCTCAAAAGCTGCCCACAAAACCCCTCTCCATCACATGCTCCAGCCTGTCCCCACTGGGCAACAGTCCAGCATGGGAAGTCACAGCAGCACGTGGAAAGCACAGGCAGAAAACCTCAGAGAAAAGCCACATGCTGCATGGGAACTGGGATGCAAGAGATGGACCTTTCTCAGGAGGGGAGGAAAAGAGGTTTCTCCATCCAGAGCAGCAGTTGTAGAAGAAACATCTCATGGGGGAACATCACAGCACAAAGTCAACACAGCTGCAGGGCAGGGATGGCCTCCAGCTCATGCAGACCATGTGTGATCATCTGTTCTCAGCCAGACCAGGACTTAACAATGAAAGCTGGACCCCTCACACCCTGTGCCTTGCCACAGGGAGTCTGCAGACCATGCCAGCTGAGCCTGAGGCATGTCCCCCTCCCCAGAGCTGCCACGTAGATATCCACTACTCTCCCAGCTACCTACAACTTCAACTTTACCACAGCAATCTACTAAGCTTCAGGACAAAGAAGCCCAAAGGACATGTTTGCAAAGAGCAGCTTTGCAATGGGAGCTGCACCCAAGCACAGAGCATTGGCACCCAGAGAGAAACTTTCCTCAACACACACTCAGTGGGAGCTGCATGAGCCAGGACACATCTGTGCTTCAACTTTTTAGGATGTCTGGAGATAATATAAATTTTTTTTCCCCCCCTCCAGATTATTTGCTAGAAGCCTCTCTTTCACTTGGAGTTAATAATGTTTAATCTTAAAGGTTTAAGCCTTATTAATGTCTACAAATATCTGAGGGGTGGGTGTCAAATGGAAGAGGCCAGTCTCTTCTCTGTAGTGCCCAGCAATAGGACAAGGAGCAATGGGGATAAACTGGAGCAGAGAAGGTGCCACCTCAACATGAGGAAGAACTTCTTCCCTGTGAGGGTGCCAGAGCCTGGCCCAGGCTGCCCAGAGAGGCTGTGGAGTGGAGTCTCCTTCTCTGGAGACTTTCAAGACCTGCCTGGATCTGTTCCCAAGCAACATACCCTGGGTGACCCTGCTCTAGCAGGGGGGTTGGACTCAATATCCAGAGGTCCCTTCCAACCCCTAACACTCTGTGATAATCCCCTCTACACTGTGCAGCCACTTCTGACCAACCCAGAGCTCTCTGGCCTCTTTGGGACACAAGTCCCTTGCAACCAAACCACCTCTCCTGGATCCCACCAGACTGGCACACAACAGAAAGCTGAGCAATCCCAAGCAGCTCCCTGCAGTCAAAGGCTGCAGACTTCATCCCACTGCCATGCCCAGGACCCCAGGCTCTCCCCGTGCCATTGCTGGAACCCGGGGACACCCCGTGCCTGGTGCCACCCTAAGCCCATCACGTGTGGCAACCGCTCATGCCAACGGCAGCCGCCAACCCGCTGCCTCCCCTCTCCAAAGCAGCTTAAACCCAGCGAGCTGCAGGGGCCACGCAGGTTGTGTCACTGTAATTAAATCAGATTTACACCCCCCCAAACACACACGCACCCCCCTTCCCCCAAAGGAATTCTAATGAGTGTGCAAGGCTGTGCAGGGGGGGGTTGCTCGTGTCGCACCCAGCTGCTGGAAGGAGAGCTCCAATAATCCTTCACCAGAGGCAAAAATGCCCTAAAAACACCCAGTTGGGACCAGGGCTGACAGCACCATCCACCCACCAACTCAGGCACTGGGACCAGGGCTGGCAGCACCATCCACCCACCAACTCAGGCACTGGGACCAGGGCTGGCAGCACCATCCACCCACCAACTCAGGCACTGGGACCAGGGCTGGCAGCATCATCCACCCACCAACTCAGGCACTGGGACCAGGGCTGGCAGCACCATCCACCCACCAACTCGGGCACTGGGACCAGGGCTGGCAGCATTGTCCACCCACCAACTCAGGCATCAGTGGCCACTGCCAAACTAGGGTTTCACACCAGGATGTATGGCACCAAAACCCCTGGAGGGTGCAGGGTGATATGGGCAGGTGAAGGAGGGCTCCAAAGCAGAAAAGGAAGGGGCTGGTCCTGGAAGATGCTCATCCTGGGGTTCACACCCCACCCCTCCCACCACCCTCTCACTGCTGTCGGCAGCACTCCTGGCCCCGCAGCACTCCTCGAGCCTCCGTGGCCAATTCACACCCAGCTCAAATTGCTCAAGAGCAAAGGCAATTAGGGGTTTGGTTTTGTTGTTTTCTGATGGCGGGTTAGATGGAGAGCGTTCCAGAAACCACCAAGAGCTGCCTTTCCAAAGCAAACGTTGGTACAGGGCAGGAGAGCTGGAAGAGCAGAGCTGGCTCCGGAGGACACGGATGAGTACAGCCCAGAACACCCCAGAGCTCAGGGGGACCTCTCTCTGTTGCTTCTGCAGCAGGAGCAGCAGCCCCGAGCCAGGCTCTCTGCTGGCATCACCAGCTGACCATAAAGTCTGTGGGTTTCTTTTTCCTTTCCTGGGATGAGACACACAAAGCCAGGAGTCCTCCAGGACCTCGCAGAGCCAAGGTCCTGCTGCCTAATTTATCTCCAGCAGAGTATTGGACTTGCTCTGGATTCAACCACCTAGATGTGGACCAAGCTGGGGCCAACAGCTACTGCAAGAGGGAGACCAGAGGCACAAGCATTGCAGGAGCAGCTCTGCCTCATCCCACGGCCTCACTGATGGGGCAGAAAAACCAAGCCCTGCTGAGAACCAAGAGCCAGGGCTCTTCCTTCTGCTCCTCACCACCACAAGTGTGCTTGCAAAGCCCAAGGGCCTCAAGGATCACCTCAGTCCCCCACATCCAGCTCCTTTGTCACTGAGGGTGAGGTGGCATCACTGTCCTCCTGCAGGCCATGGGTGTCTCCCCAGCCTGGGCTACCCCAGCTCAAACTGGGGCTAAGGTGGTCAGCAAAGTTCTTTTTGAGCACTGAGGGCAGTTAACTGGGCAGGGAGGAAGAGCTGAGCATGTTATGAATTGCCAGGTTTACCTGGAGAGGTGTTGATGGAAATTACACTAATTAACATTTAAATATCAATTTGGCTGGGTTTTTAGCCTACAACAGGGAAATAGGGTTGGTTTTTCCCTCATTCTCTCAGCACATGAAACCCAAACCCACACCACAAACCAGCCACCACCATTATAACCACAGGAGCATCCTCCCCTCACCACAGGGGCTGAGCAGCAAAACATTCCTCTGCATTTCCACGCCAGCAGGGCACACCCACATCCCCGGGAGCAGGAAACCAGCCTTCAAATTACAGCAATTAACATGATGTATATTAATAAACGACTCTGGTTTTTCCTAAGAGGATAACCTGCAGGGGCTTGCTGGCAGAACTGGGAGGCCTGAGCCCCATCTGCAGTCAACAAGTGAATCGTTGGTGTTGCAGGATGAGACCCTGAGGAGCTCTGGAGGTCCTGGGAGCACATCCTACCCTGGTGCTGGGAGAGGTGGAAGGAACCACCAGTGTCCTCCCCATCCCAGAGCATACAGGACACATCAGCTCCTGCAAAAGCCTTGAGCCCGGGAGCTAAAGCTCCATTTCCAGCACAGAGGTATCTGCAGGGACTTCAGAAGCCCCCACACTTGCATCTCCCCAGCCCCCAGCATTCCCCAGGCAGAGCAGAGGCCACTCCAATCCCCAACCACCCCACATGTTCCCAGCACAGGCTGGCTCCAGCAGGGACCAAGCAGCAGAAGGAGAGAGAGGCTGGTAATACTTGTAGTAACTAAACCACTAATCAGCAGGTCACAGGTGCCTCTTTCATCCTCCTCCTGGGGCCAGGACCAGCTCCTCATCCTGCTCCAGCCTATTCTCTTCTGGGGAGGCTTTGTCTATTTTTGTTGGTAAGGCACAGGGTGGATGCAGGTATAAAAAGGAGCCATTTACTCCAAGCCCTGCCCTTCCTCATCCCTTTCCAAATACTTCACAGCCTGTTTTCCAATCACAAAAGAAAACTTCTGCAAGCAAGACTAGACACAGGGAGAGGAAACAGTGGTTTACTTCCCCATCCAAGGCAAACTATGCCACCTATTACTCAAGCCACCCATTCCCAACAAGATAATTTCACCTTCCCTGGAGCACAAACGAGCCCTCCAACCACAGCTCCTCCCAGGCAACCCCTTCACCCAGCCCAGCCAACAGTCTGCAAACCCCCACCCAGGGGAACAGGGGCAGGAGTTGAAGAGAATTGTCTGAAATTCATCCCAAAGGGGTTTCTCTGCAGCCAGTAACTCCCCACAGCACCCACCAGCATCCCAGCTGGGATTCCCCAGGGAATGCCTCAGATCTGCCACCAGCCATGGGGCCACCAGCACAGGTCTCCTCCTCTTCACAGGCTCCCTCCTCAGCTGGCCTTCCAGCTCTTACTTGCTCCCCAGAGCCCCGGCGAGAATATCACATTTTATATGGAAAACACTAAAATGGGATCACACCTTTTAAAAAGATATTTCCACCTCACTGCCTACAACCAGGCTTTGCCTTTTCCCTCCCCCCCCCACTCCCCACCAGGCTTCACTATCAGGCCTCTAAGCCTGTTTAATTGAAACAACCTGATTTGGGCTAATTGACAGCAGATGAGTTACACTGCTAAGGAGCAAGGGAACATTTGATCAATGTGATTTATGGCAGCAGAGAACCAACCATCCCAGGTCTCTGCATCCCCACTGCCAAAACAGTTCAGCCAGGGGAAGAGGGGAAAAAAAAAAAAAGTAATTAGTGTTTAATTTCTTAACAATTTTTTTTAACCTTCCTTTTAATTGCGCTACATAAAACTGTCCTAGAATTTTACTGCCTCCAAAGCTGTGTCCTGGCCCCTTTGCTGGTTTTAATTAGGGCGAGACACGTCTGGCACGTTAATTTAAAGAGGAGGGGGAGAACATCAGACCACAGTCCAGGAAGGTTTGGCCATTACAGGCACCCAGTTCACATCACCAGCCACCCTGGGGGGTGCAGGGTCAGTGTGTGTGTCCCCCCCACCCCCCCAAAGCACCCCAACTCTGCATCCTGCTCACAACAGATCCAGCTCCCAAGCACCAGGAAACTGCCCTGAGAAGGAGCAGACAGCTCCAATTCCCTCTCCTTGAAGGGAAAACAGGAAGGCTTAAAGGGGAGAAAAACTGACTGAGATTTGAGCATTTGCTACCAAGCAGCTTTGGGGCTAATGGGCATTCCTGCAGGGTGGGGTCTGGAGGCACCTCAGCTCTGCTGCACCTTCCCCAGGGCTGGGGGGCTCTCCATGTTCCCAGTGGGAACTGGGCAAAGCACAGGCCCAGAACACACCCATCTAAAGCCAAGGGGAGCTCGTGGTGACAAGCCAGGCTAAATTCTGGACCATGGTGGGTACCAGCAGAGGAGCAGGAGGGGAGAGCTGGGTTGCAACCCACCCTGTCCCTCTGCATCCCAGAGGAATGGGAAACATCAGCCCAGCCCTTTCAGGGCACCAGGCATCCCCAGAGGAGTTTCTGTGCTGAAGGTGGAGGAGGGAAGCACAGGAGGAAGAAATAACTGAAGCTGAGAAATACCTGATGTAATGGGAAAGGGGCATATTTTCCTCCATCTCCTAAGCTTGGCCCTACTTAGAAAAATCTTGGGATTCCTGGAAAGGATTTTTTCCAGGGGAAAACAAAGGATTAGTCCCTTAATGAACAGACAGCAGGCTTGGATTTGCTCAGCTGTGTTGTCTGAAGAACGAAAAACAATAATCAGCTATTTCATTCCTGGGTTCAGCCCTCTTGGCACACCAAATCCCTTAGCAACATCCCACCAACACGATAGCCCAGGCATGTAAACCCCAGCCCTGCAACCCCCAGCCCTGCTGATCTCCAGCTCACACAGACCTTGGTCAAGTCCAGAAGCCCAGTGCAACCTGCTAAAGCCAAGAGAAGAGGTTCAACCTCCCCCACCTCCTCGAGGGCAGGGAAAACTGCTCGGGATCCTCACACCAAGCTGCTGCTTCTCCTGCAAAGCCCCATCATGTCCTCAAGGCTCAGCCTCTGCAGGGAGCTTGGAACCGAGACCAGGTTTAGGGAGACCTGGACAGCCTTTGAGAGTCGCTAAGAAAGATGGGAAATGAGTGGGTGGGGGAGGTCAATTTCCACCCTCCCCCCCCCCAGGTGCTCAGCCCTGCTCAGAAGCTGATTTGGGCAAAGAGAAAACACCTGAGCAAAGCCCCGTGTGACCCAAAGTTCATCTCACAGACCATGGAGCTGCAATCCCAGAGCAACCCTCTGCAGCTGGGACTCGTTTCAAACTCACACGGCGATCACAACTGTTTTTATTAATCACTATAATTTGCATAGCGTGACTGCAGGGAGCTCTGCAGGTACTTAATAGATCTGCTACTAAGCAAGCACTAAGCAATGCACAGTCTCTGGTCTGGTTCTTGTGCCCCCTCCCCAGTACTCCCAGCTATTTTAGTAAGGTTTAAAAAATAAAATAATCAATACAAACACAAGAAAATCCACAAGCACAAGCCTTTGCCCATCACTCTCACAACCGTGAGAGGCACCAGACACCTGCACCTCCCCACGCACCTTTTGCTGCTTTAAACAAACTTTTAAGTTAAAAAACACTTTTTTGAGCCTTTAGACAACAGGGACAAACTTGACACCAGCTCAGCCTGGACTGAGTTTTTCGTCCAAGGAGGTGAGAGGAGGAGAGCAGCTTGGAGAGCCCAGCACAGCCACAGCAAGGGGACAAAACCAGACGCTTTCCCTTTCAGCTAAATTCCCGGTGAAACTCGGCATTTTCGGGGAAAATAGAAAGAAATAAGCTGCAGTAACTCACCCCGAGCAGACTCTCCAGCAGCCAAAACCCCCCACACACCCCCCCGGCTCCTCCCGCGCTATTTAATGGGCAAGTGCCCCCGGGGCACCTGCTGAGCGAAGGCTCCGTGTCTGACACCCAGGAGCACACCTGGTGGGTGATGTAGGGCATCAAAACTACGATTTCCAGCCACTCATGTGAAGGTTTCTGATGTTTTGCGTTTGGCTATTTCAGGGGAAGGCGAGCAAAAAAAAAAATGGGGGGGAAAAA
>JAOEGS010009403.1:0-12610 GCA_025447755.1 Corythornis vintsioides
GGAGGTGGTGGAGTCCCCATCCCTGGAGGTGTTTAAGAGTCGCGTAGACGTGGTGCTGGGGGACATGGTTTAGGGACGCTGGCAGTGTAGGGTTGATGGCTGGACTTGATGATCTTAAAGGTCTCTTCCAGCCAAATCATTCTATGATTCTATGATACTACGCTGATATTGATCATATCTCTAAATCAGACTGTTTTGCTACAAAATTCAGGATTGATGCGTCTGACTGGGGAGTCTAACACTCATTTTGGCTGGACTTCCTACTACCAGTAATTCTCCAGGTTCTGTGTTTGTACTCAATAATCTGATAGATGTGTAAATATCGCAAAGTATAATTTTCCACAATGTCTCTGAAAATATGTAGCCAGATGTACAATTAATGTTCTCAGATAGTAAAATAAGAAATCACTGGAGTTATTTAAAAAAGAATATTCTGTAAAACATATTTGATGTCTGTTCTGTTTTCTAACTAAAAAGGGAAGAGGACTGTTAGAAGAGAGAAATCTTGCTATGAAGAGAAAGGCAATTTACTGGCAACTCATGGGAAGGGAAAGGGAGAGGGAGAGGAGAGAGGGGGAGGAGAGAGAGAGAGGAGAGAGGGAGAGGAGGAGAATATTCCAAGAAGCCAGGAAGTGTCTTTCTATAAGACAAAGAACTATTTGCATCAGCTGCAAATGAGAAGTTTGCTGGTAGGTTTGCCAGGGTCTGGCTGGCAGGTAAGCACATTTCACCAACTGAAAGGTAAATTGTTGGAAAGGAGGGACCTTTAAGAGTTGTGTGCTCAAGTGCAGCAGCCCTTGAGTACCCTGAGTAAAAAATATCACCTGAAAGCACTCATCACAGTTGCATATTTAGAAACATTTAAAGAGTGATAGAGGGAGCTATGTGTTAATAATTATGTAGGATTTAATATTTTTAGCTTATATAAACCAAAAAAAAAAATCAAGTAGCATGTAAGTGTGCTGTTTCTCACATGCACATGCTGAAACATTGCAACATTGCAATCTCAGAAGACAAAAAAAAAAAAAAAAAAAAAAGAAAAAGCTTTATTAATGTACTGTGATAGACATTTGCTGAGAAGTAGTCTTTCTCCAAGTATTTTATTTATACTAATTTACAGACCAAAATTTATATTCTCCCATGATAGTTAGTTGTATTGGAGATCTTGTGGTGTCCCTGTAGTATATAAGGAAGAAGAAGGTGCACCATTATAGAAATAGCTTTGATAAATCTTTCCCAAAATATGGCAGAAGTTATCTGTAGATGTGTACAAATGTGGCCGTAAATATGGACAGGCATTTAGAAACATGCAGGGTTGTAGCTGAACATCTGGAAGATCATCAGATCTTCCTGCAAGTTCCCTAGAGAGCTGCCTTTTAAAAAACCAGACATTTCAAGTCTTGACAAAAATGCAGATACTTAAGAAGATGTAGCACTGATGGAATTCTTGAACTTTGTCCATATTTTTGCCCATTGATTTCCACCTGCATGCTTTTTTTCAAAGCAGCAAAATTATTCTTTTCTGAATATACTATCAAGCCAAACTGATATCTGTAGACTTCAGAGACACTTCTCATTTTAATGTAGCTGCTATTTTCTGGAAAAAAAAATTAACTCAAAAGACAATTGAAAGCCAGAGGTTGATGTTACATCTCTAGATGTCGTTCTCTAGATATCCTATTTTAAATGCTTAGAAGCAGAATTATAAAAAAATACCTGTCGAAATATAAATTAGTGTGCAAGTACAGACACTTGCACTGTTTTGGAGAAGGCTGAACAAAACAATTGCTCTTTCAAGTAGATCTTGACTTAGGCTGAAAGGCAGATGATGCATCATAATATTTAGTCAAAACAATTATCCCTAGAATTGCATCTCTTTTGTTTGAGGAAGTCAACAATAGCAAATTTCCTTACAGTAATTTGTGACTGATTCTGGAAGAAATTGCTGGTTTTTTACTGTATTGCTCTGGTTCACCAAAATCTAGGAGAAAAATTATGGAGTGGGTAGAACTGAAATTTATTTTCTCATAAAACATGTGATAAACAATGTTAAGGTATGTCTTAAAAGGGGGTGATGAGAAGATAGTATAACTACATTTAAGAGAATGCTGGAGAGGCTGTTCTACTACTGCATATGTCCACTTGTCATTATTAGGTCTAGTAAAGCTTCTGGCAAATGTATCTTAAATAAAGATATATTTATATATAGATATATAAAGTTTTTGAATGTGATGGTCATAATGTGATTGTATTACAGTGGCAATTGAGTAGAAAACCACTGCTATGCAATCTGATCTCTCTTTATGTATCACATAAAATAGATGGCAAAAAACACTGGAAAAAGTAGTTTGTGAGAACAGCAACATTATCTCTATCCATACATGTTGTATAGTTATTTCACAAAGGTCAGTGGGCATTTGGAGGTAGGAATCTGTAGCATTTGCTACGTATTATTTGATTTGAGAGAGGCTAGCTAGGTGGTTGAAATTATTAATTCAATTTGTTTAATTTGTAATTGAATTACAAATTATATAGACTTACTGAGATACATTATTAGGCTTTTCAAGAAAGAAGCTTTTAATAATAGAGTCTAATGAGACCTCAGAGACATTTTTTTCATATAAATAATAATTTTTCTAGCTGGGAACTAAGTGAAGTTTTACACTTCTTTCCATTTCCACATAGCTTGCTCTTCTTTGTAACATCTTGCTCTTCTTTGCTCCACTGTGGCATGGGAAGACAATGAATTGAAAGAAATTAGACTACATTCACCTAATGCTGTTTCACTGAGTATCCTCTGAATTTCTGATTCACCACATTTGCTGTTTCCTGCAGATTTCGGTTAACTAATGTAGCAACAGAGGATTTGTCAGTTTGTTGGATTGCTTCATGCTCTACCCACAAAGTGGTAACCTTTATGTAGTACAACTAGACAAAAGGAAGACACAGGAACAGATGAATATGAAAAAAGAATCCAAGCAAGCCAAAACTTGTATCAAATCACAATAGTATATTACCAGGCATTGTTAACATTCAGCATATATGGATAGGTACCTCATTCATATGCCTATAGTCTCAGAGCTACTGAAAACTACCCAGTCCAGATAGTGGTTGTGTTGGGAAAACTCAGCCCTCCCCTCCAGCATGAGACCAATAACAGTTAGCAGTCCAATGGTCCTGCAATTAGTCCTGCACCAAAACTCTAGGTAAAATATGTCTGCATTGGTCCTTGTCCACCTGGCTTAGCTAGCACAGGCTTCTGTCTGAGGAGTCAGACTTTCTTGCTTTAGGATGGGTGGCCCTAGCAGCCCACACACAGAATTGCAAAATTGGTAGTGAAGATTTTAAGTCTATCAAATTGGGAACAGTTACCACCTATGACCTTTTTTATTTTTTTCTTTTTCTAAGATAATTGTTTTCAAGGGCATATGGAATGAAGAAATCCAGATAGACTTATTAGCATTTTATATGTCCAGTGATAAAGTGAGTTATGCTGGAGAAGTCAAGATCTGATTCAAAATTGAGAGATGTGCAAGAAATGGGATAGAGCTAGTTGAGAGAACAGCAGCAGTTGTGCCAGCTGGTAACATATATGTATGGAATGTATGGTTTCTAATTAGAAGTGGTATGCTTGCCCCAAAGGCAGGTGCTGGCTTTGAAGGACAAACACATCCCCATCACCCCTGCCCACCATACTGCTGTCTTTGGGGACAGTTGTGCAAAGGGGACAGCTATGCAATGAAATCTCAAGGAATTGGTGCAGCAGGTCATATTTTGCCGCCAAACTATTGTTTATAGGATGGAGGAGCAAAGAGTTTTGTTTTGGTTTGGGTTTTTTGAGTTTGTTTTTTTGTTTTGGTTTGGGTTTTTTTGTTTTGGGGGGTTTTTTTGGTTTTTTTGCCTGGTTTACAGTGAAGTATGGGGGAAGGGAACTGATTTCCCTAGAGCCTTCTGCATTGTACTGCGGTTTATGACAGCATATATGACAGCGTACACTGAGCACCAGGTGGGTGTTCTGGTGCTGGCAGATAAGGCTGTTTCATCAGGCCCCAAACTGGAGTTGTTCCATAAGCAAAGTGCTTGCTCCAAATCCAGTTACAGAAGTGCTGTGTATTTGCTGAAGCCTGTTGTTAAGGCCCTCTCTTCAAAGAGAAGGTGAAAAGAATCCATCCCTTCCTCTAAGGAGATTGTGAACAAGCAGCATAATGACTTCCATTCATTTACTGGGCTCTTGACACTGAATCTCAGGGGATACAATTCAGATTTCCATGATTCTTGCATGGCTCCTAGGGATGAAATCTAATCCACAGCTGAGATGGATGGAATATTACCCTATACTAAACACTAATGGATACCCTCCTCATGAAACTGGACACTTACTGAATAAAGAACACTTGTGTGAGAGACACACAATTCTTAAATATCAACCTTTTATTTTTTCCTTGAAATGTCAAGTGTAACCCCACCTCCATCTTTGAATAATGGTTTCCTTTGGGAAAATTTTTAGAAGTGAAAAGACATCACATACTGCACTGCATAAACTGATTTTTAAAATAAATTAATCAGAATGCTAGAATTTTAAAAGTTTAGCTTCATTATAGTGCATGAGTAACTTCAATGGAAATAATGCAAATGAAGTATTTTGGATGGGTGTTGGTTTAGAAAATACAGTTGAGCCCTCCAGTTTTGAGCATATGTCCACCACTGGCTGCCTCCTACCCAAGTTGCAAGTTATCACAGCACACAAGTGTATACACAAGCTGCAGCAGTTCTTTAGACATATTCAAATGATAACTTTATTAGTTTTTAAAATTAAACCATCATATATACCTCTGAGTTAGACTGGTGTACTTTTAAAACCAGTAATTTTCGCTTAAGTGCTTTGCTATATTTGCTTTGCGAGTCAGTGCTCAACATTTATTACTTTAGAAAGTTACTTGCAAACAACAATTCAGCATTATTTTCTTTCCTGAATGTCAACATCCTGGGAAGTGAGTGTCTTGGCCTTTTCGAAGCCAGCTTGCCCACTCAATGGTGACACCTGCCATCCTCAGCTTTTGACCAGTCCCAAAAAATGCTGTGCTCAACCTGAAGATTACCAGGCACCTGTGATGGGAGCAAAACAAAGGATATTGGAGGGACACTACCGGCCAACTTTCTCTTTACTACTTTCAGTGAAGCTGCCATTGCTGCTGTTGGCTACTCTTAGCCAGGACTGTTTGTGACTTAATAATGGAGCTTCCCACATTCCTGCAGGTACCCTGCCATTTCTTGGGTACCCTGGAGCTCTGTAAGTGAGGAAGTATGTCTACTCACAAGAAAATGCTGAAGTAGAAGTGCCTGGTTATAAAATGCCTCGTAAAGGACTTATTAAGAATAGTAGCTTTCATCACTCTGGCAGTCAGCAAAGATGTTTCTCAGGCAAATTCTGCCATGGTTTGATTTTTATTTTTTTTAAAGCCTTCTTTGTTTACTATTGTCACATGGGGGGGAAAAAAGTAAAAGAAAGCCTAGGCAAAGTTAATAGCAAAGTTAATAGCCATTATTCTGCACATATGCATTATCACATTATGAAGGAATAAATGAAATTTATTTTTTCCAGAGGGCATAACTCAGTTGAAAGCACTGGGTTTTTGGGCTTTTGTAGCCATGTACTCCTCCCTTAACTGAAATGAAAAATCCTGGTGTCATAAAGGACCTCTCTGTGAGTTTATGTGAATGGGTTCTCTAGGTTCCAAGGAGTATGAACAGAAAATATTCACCAGAATACAGCAGAGGAAAGAGAAAAAGTCCATGCTGAAGGGCAGTGTATTAGTATCTCCCACGGTCTTTAAGACTCTGGAGATGAGAAGTCCTTTTGGGTTCCCACAAAGGGCTGAGGCAAGGCTGTATGTGAACCTGGTGAAACAAAGGGCACTGGATGTACCCAAAAGCATCTGGTGCATGAGGGTAACATCATATGTCTGAACAAACAGTTGGGGGCTGGTCTCCCAGCTTCAGCTTAGCAGCAATTGAGAGTGTGAAAATCTGCATAAGCATGTGTGTACAAACTGTGGGAGACAGTACATGAATGTGATCTGTGGTTAGCTCTCTGCTACTCTTCAGCTCCAATAATGGATGGGTTAATAAAAAGTTTCCTGGGAAATCTGAGCTGAGATCTGTGTCTGTCCACAAGTGTATTGATTGTCATGGAAGGAGAATTGCCAACAATGGAAGGGCCTCTCCATCCTGTGGATAGCCTCAGGACACTAGCCTTTTTCCACTAGTGAAAAAAATGCTGCTCTAGGCCTACAAGAACAAGAGGAATTTTTCAGAATCATTGAATCATAGAATGTTTAGGGCTGGAAGGGACCTCCAAAGGTCATCTAGTCCAGCCCCCCTGAAGTGAGAAGGGACACTGTTAACTAGACCAGGCTGCTCAGAGCTTTGTCCAACCTCACCTTGAATTACTCCAGAGATGGTGCCTCAGCCACCTCCCTGGGGAGCCTATTCCACTGATCCACCACCCTCAAGGTAAAGGAGGATTTTTTTTCCTTCCAAAACCAAAGAATTTTCTAGTAGAAGATTAAAATAAATAACTAAATAAAACAAATTCAAGGTCATCCCAAAATCTGAATATTTATTTTGCTCTCTGTAATTACTTAAATTTACAATACTTGTTTGAGTCTGTCTGTGCCAGAACTGTATATCCTCCAGAGCAGTATATGAAGAGTTGTTTGTTTGAGCCTCCTTATTAGTAGGTGTTGGGACCTTATGGAAATAAATTAGTTGATTCATGAGAGCTCATTATGAGTGGTGGTCTTCATTAGCTTCCTTATGGTTATGAGATGGGAATGTCCATTTGAGTAGTCAGCCTGAGGAAAGCAAACCTTACAAAACCCAAGAGCCTTGTGGATAAGTCATGCTGGCAATTACTTAATGTGTTAAGAAGACACGAACTTGCATGAATCTTATTTCACTTAAATAAGAACTAGATTTTTTTTTTTCTACCAGAATGTATATTTTTATGTCTTCCTTTGTTCCTTTGTAAAGGTGGAATAAGATAAATCTCTCCCCTCAAAAAAAATATGAGTCAGACAAATTCACTTTTGAATTTAACTTTAAATTCACTTTTGAATTTAAAAATAATTTTTAAAAATCCAGCTCACTTGAAAATGTAAGTTATTCCAGTTAAAATAAAAAACAACCACCTTTTCTACCAAAAGAGAAGCTTGAATAACCTTGAAATGCATTGTTGTTTTGTAACAAGCAATAACAGATTATTTTCTCATAAATCTGTGTTCCTGAAAGTAATAAAATGTCATCTCAAAAATTTTGTCCAGCTACATATTTTTCCTTCTATTGTGTATGACTGTATCTTCAAGCAGCATAGGAAATGAGATCTCTTGCTACATATTACACCATTAAAAAAATCCCATCTGCAAAACAGACATGGCTAGGAGAAAGGGAGACCTCCCAGGCAGCAAGAGAAGGCATGGGAGGAGCACGTGTATGGGAAGCCTACACTGACCAATGCTGCAGGCACTGTTTCTGGGTGCCAGAAATCCCCATCCTGCCTGCAGCTAATGCAAGAAGGCAACAGGCAGCAACAGAAGGGAGGCTTATCCTTAATTCTGTCTTTCCTGGCTGCACAAAGTAAACATCCATGTGGTGTTTGTGCCTACAGGAGATGCATAGTCTTGAAGCTTCAGGAGCTGGGTCCATCTGGGATTGGAGCAGCTCTACTGGTCGCAACAGTCTTGGTAGGAGAGGATGCTGAGAGACTGGATCTGCTGAGGGCTGGGCATCTTAGAGCAGTCTGAGATCTCTCAGATAGCTGTAGTGCGATAAAACTTTTATCCTCTTTTAAGTACAGTGAACTGGCTCACGATTATACCTAAAGTGTTGGCTCTCACTCCCAGCCCTCACTGTGCTGCTGGGGATTTGTGAAATGCCCTAGTAAGGCAGATTAGTGGTGGAAGCAGTTGGTCTCTTCACCTGTGATCATATTTCAGTGGCTGGGAAACAGCAGAAAATCTACCTCTTCACATTAGTCCCAGGCTTCCTTGCACTGGGAAGTATGTTTACTAGCTGAGGTTAGTTTAGGGTTATGTGTGTAAGCAAATGGCAGCATCCTTCTTGCTAGGCTGCTACATGCAGCCCCACTGTGATGATGAGCCTGACAGTGAAGGCCATGAGAGTTCTTCAGGTTGGGACCATTTAGAAGGTCCGTTTGTACACTGCCTACCAACAGCTTGACACAACTCTGCTGCTGGCACTCTCCATACTTTTTAATGTGTATCACAAAGCCAGGCTGTTTGACCAGGATGCAGAGACTGGACCACAGTGAGTTAATGCCTCCTATGCACTGTAAGCGTGCTGAGCCGTACCACAGCAATTGACCCTAAGCAGATCTTGAAGTAATACAAAATATTCTCAGGTTCCTGTTTATCATGTGATCTAACTTAAATGAACAGCCTCATGCATTGTAAAGAGCTTTCCTATGAATATTAGTTATATAAATTTAGGTGACTGAGATGTCCAGAGTGTGCATTAATTCTGTGTCTGACTTTGATGCTAACCTCATCAGTGTATTTAAAACAAGAAACTTGAGGCAGCAAGCTGACATCTGTGGCACACATGGAGGAGGGAAATTTATTTTATTTTATTTTTTTAATATTTTGATGCACATTGTGTTTCTACAGAGGTGTCCCAGAGCGCTGGACTTCCTCAGAGATTAATTTTTTTAGTCCTGTCACTATTTCAGGACCTAATTAAATGGGGACTGACAGCTGAAAACTATAGATCCATTCTAGACAAACCTGCTGCCCATCCCATGGAAATGGGATGCATGCATGAGTACCCCTCATTTACTAGTGGGAGTGTTGCATAGCTATGGCAGTAACTGCAGTGGACAATCAGCTGCATGAGTAATTAACTCTGGATGTGATCTTCATGGGAGGGAAAAACACTGGAGAGAGTGGAGGAAGAGGCCAACACATGTATGGGAAAGAAGAGGTGCAGCTATGAGGAGACCCAGAGTCTCTTATGTCAGTAGTCCTGGATTTTTACTTTTGGCTTGTGGCAAACAGATGCAAGGAGACCGCCAATGGCAAGACTTTTCAAGTATAAAATAGAGAGCAGAGTGTGGAAGATCATAAACTGAAAAGACAATCAGCAGAGAGATGCTAAGCGTGTGAAATATTTGCTTGTTTAAAGTTATTTCAACGTGATAATTTTAAAGAGACAATTTCTGAAATGTGGGGTATTTTTTTTTCTAGAGGGACTTGTAGCTAAAAGCACACACAGAATATAAAAAGCAGCAGTAAAACTGATGCCGATCGCTTCACCCAGAACTAGCAAATCCTGTTCTTTCTTTATATCCCCTTTAATGTGAGACAGGGTTTATTGATTTCCTCTGTGTGCTTATATACATACTTTTCCTTTCCCACAGCTTAAAGTCAAGTCAGAATTATTTCTTCTTCTAAGCCAGCCCTTCCTTCTGGGAATGGCAAATTTTTCATTAGGGAAAAATCCTTGCATGGAAAACCTTGCCTTCTCTCCCTGCTGGCGGTAGGTGCAACAGGAAGACGACCCGAAGCTGTGGAGTAGGAGGGAGCAGTGACTGAAATAGTTCCCCGCCCCTTCGCCTCCCCCTTCCCAGATAGATCATCCAAAGAAGAGGATAGCATGAGCATTCATTGGGGGGGGGGGGGGGGGGGGGAAAGTCTATGGCACTGAAATCCTAACCTCATCCCCTCCCTGCTTCTTATGCAGACTTACTAGCCTTCCTATTCCTCGTTAAGGGCTGATTGCAAAGAGTTAAACAGTTTCCATATGTCCAGTGGGAGAACAGAGTTTGTAGCCTTTGGCAACCCCTGCTGCATCCAGCTGCAGCTGGTACCTGTGTGTTCCCTGGGGCACCTGCCTGTGCTTGTGTGTGTACAGGGGTGTAGGTGCATGTGCACGCACACTTGTCACATGCTAAACCAGGCCCCCACTGTGCCAGCAAAACCAGTCTGTCCTTGTTGGGGGAGATACTAATTCAGAGCAGTTTCTTTCCCCTCCATTCTTATACCCAGAGCTGACCACAAACTGCTTCAAACAATATACAACCAAGAAAAATGCAAATAAACTTGTCTGCATAGCCCAGCAATGCAGTTAGCCGCCCACTTGTGAGATACTACACTGGTGTACACATGATACACAAAGAATGCTGGCTAGTTTCACCAATCCCTTCAGACAAATAGAAGAAAAAAAAAAAAGAAAAAAAAACCTGATCCTTGTCTTTATATCAGTGAGGTTGGAGTTCTTGCTAATAAAGGAGCTTTTCCCATGATGCAGTGTGATAAGGATTGGCCTACATGTAGCCCAGCAAGCCACTGCTGATGTTTTCTTGATTAGGTGTCTTATCTTCCATTGAGCTGCATCTGATGAAGGTTGCTGACAGCATAATGGCAGGGAAAGCATCGGACAGCTCCATAAAATGGCAGTTATGCTATGACATGTCAGCCAGGACCTGGTGGATGGTAAGTTGGTGTGATAACTTTTTTTCCTCCTTCCTGGAAACATTTTTTTTCCTTTTGAACTCCTCCTTCACTGTTGCAATCCACGTGCTGCAAAGTTCAGAGCGTGCAAAGTTTCCAGCTCCAGTTCAGTGACTCTGCAGAGATCCTGAACACCACAGTCAGCTACAGGGGATTTCTCTGTTGTTGTAGTGTCATGGGCCTTGTTTTTAAAACAGCACCAAGGACACTATGGGCATTTTCCTTCTCCTTTTTCTTATTTTTCCTCTCTGTCTCTTCATCTTTTTTTTTTTTTTTTTTTTTTTTTTTTCTGTCCTGTGAAATGCAGATTCTGCAGTGCTGGCCAGGATAGTTGGTGTGAGAATGTGAAGGTGGAAACAGTCACGGGAAAAAAGAAAAAGCAGCCTTGTCATCATGCTCTTGGCTAATTGTTCTTGAGATGTTCTTAAAAATAGAGCAATCTTCCTCTTTATTCTGTTTCCTCTGAATAATTATTTAGAAATTGCATTGTATCATGTTGAGCAACCTCCTAATCAGTATGCGATTGTTCCCCACGCTTCCCCTTAATTTGGAGTCCTCCTCCCTTCCAATGAATGAAGTAACTGGAGCAACTACTGATTAATATGCCGCTTGTCATAATTAAATTTAGTTAATGAGGATATGCATATTCAGTCCATTTTTTCTTTGTTTGGACGAGCATGGCTTTTTTGTTCATATTTATACAGCTGCAAATGAAAGTCGGGAGGTGGAAAAAAAGATGTACAGAGCTCAGAGAAGGGTGGACCCTAAGACACAACTTTTTGAATGTTAATAATGTTTTTAATGTTAAATTCCCTTTGGAAAAAGGGAAAGCAAACTGTATTTAATTAAAACAGTGGGGCCAGGAGCAAGTGTTTTGTAGCTAAAAGCTTTCCTCCTCAGCAGAGCTACATGAAATTTTCTCTATATACTGATTTTGTAGTGTGTGGACAATGGTCTCTTGTATGCAATAGCCCTGCCATGAAAGGGACCTTCTGCTGTCTAGCATTCCATTATGAATATTAATTTCATTCTTGGGTTGCTTTGTCTGGCCAAGTATTTTTACCCTTTTCTTTCCTTCATTGATTGCTTTTGCTTGTTTGTCTGGGTAATGATTATGCTTACTGCATGGGCTGCTTTTTGACAATTAGTACAGTGCTGAGACAATAGGCACTTTATTCTTGAGCGATGATTCTGGGGAGCACCAGTGGATAGCACGTCCCAGTGCCTGGACAGAAGGCAGCTTTCTGATTATAACTGACTTCCTACACTGCTTTGCAAGGACTTCATTATCTTTCCAAAGGTGGATGTTGATACGTACCTTCAGTGAGAGCATCACACCTGAAGGGAGTATTTAATTTAAATTATGTTTGCTACTCGTGTTTCTGTACTTTTTGAATACAGAGAAGGAATCTTTTTCTGTATTTGCTACTTGTTGAACTACTGCAGTATGAATATTCATGTAACTTTAGAAAAATCAGAGGAGGAAAGTAAATGACAAAAAGCTGGTTTGTGAACCTACTTTTTTTTTTTTTTCCTGGGAGTTACTGTTATTGTTACTGGGAGTTATGTTTAGATTTATGTTTAGGTCTTTAATCAGACTTTGTTATTGTATGTGTGTACATTATTGAAATGAGCTGTTAAGTAGCTGATAGATGTTTAGACATAGGCACTGTGAAATATTTGTGTTGCAGCTTTCCTTAATATTGCATGTATCAAGGCTTGGGTTTTTAAGCAGAATGTCTTAATTTTAATAAATGTTTCTCCAAAAATAGATTTCAGTAAGCTGACATTTCCTCCACATGGAAAAGAAAATCAATACTTTCACTCCATGCAATATTTTATCCTGCATGGTAATCTGTAAAATACAGGTAATATAAACATTCACTGTCAAAAGTGTCTATTTCATGCACAGTTTAGAAAGAACTTTAAAATGTTTGACTGTTAAATATGACTGAAAATCAAATGATAGTTCACCTGTGCATTCTATTTTGCATCACATTTCTAATTTATAAATTTGCAGTTATAGAATCTAAGGTATACCCAAAGAAGATGTACCTTGTGCTTCACTGCCATAAAAAAACCAA
>JAOEGS010009403.1:20747-43353 GCA_025447755.1 Corythornis vintsioides
AGGAAATGGTGAAGTTTCCATCCCTTGAGGTATTTGAAAGGCATGTAGGTGTGATGTTTAGAGACATTGCTTAGTGGTGGGATTGGTTTGGACTTCATGATCTTAACGGTCTTTTTCAACAGAATGAATCCATGTCTTTATGACTCTACAAATGCATTCTGTGTGATAATAATGCAAAGTCAACAACTGCAGCCCAACAACTTGAGAATTCTTTTAGCCTTTTCAAGTGTGACGCCATGAGATAGCATCAAAGCAGAAGAACCTTAGGTTTGCTGTGACTACTGTATGAAAAGCAGTGAAATGGGTTTAGTAAGGTCTCATCTTGCTGAGAAAGTGTTCAGGTTGCATACTGAAAATATTTTCATTTTCTCAAGGCTCCTGCTTCTCATGCCTGAATAGCATACAGTAGTACAGATTAATTTTGCCTTCTGAACAATGCCTTATGAGACACTCAACATATCACCCTACCCCACCATTTCAGTATGTGTTTGCAAGTACTTTGTGGAGTGCTCAGACATTTAGTGGCTGGAGATGGGTTTTTTTGTTTGTTTGGTTTTTTTTTTCTTTTTTACATGAAGCTTATTTTGATATTGCTAATATTTGACTTGAAATTAATCTTCCTTTGCATTATAATCTGCAATATTAGAGAAACTAGTTTGTGTCTTGTGAAAATCAATACAGAAATATTTCCCAAAAGCATAACTGAATGAAGAAGGGATACGTATGTTTAATAATGTTATATAGAAGTAGTAATGAAGTCTTATAGCAGTAGATTTTATATTACATTCTTCCTGTTCCTGCAGACAGTCCAAACATACCAATTTTCAAAGTACTTTAGTACTCAAGGAACTATCCTTTAGAACAGGAAGAAGGATACAGAGATAAGGAAGGGAGATAAGAGGCTGTCATTTAAGGGAAGAAATTATTATGTGCATCTCCTAAACTCTTTGTCTGAAAAAAGAAAATATAAATCTGTCATCATAGAAAATAGGACAGGAATCCAGAGTTTTAAGTACACCTATAGTATATTGCCTTATATAGTCATTACAGGAATATCCACAATATGCATGGCAGCAAAGTGTAAAAAGCTTTAAACATAATTAAACTGTCCCGAATAAGAAGAAGGTTAATTTATCATGTGATGAGTTCTATGTCTTGTAATAATATTTCTTACACTACCTTATATCCCTGTGCTCAGTGTTGCAGTGTGTGGTACCGATTCGCTTAACGGCTGAAGCACAAGAACATGCCCTCTAGACAAGAATTCTGGGTATTACTGATGAATCTAAATTCATTAACAGTCTTACTTAGCTCCTGATGGTTCGGAAAAGTGTCATAAAACATCACTTCTTAATCACTAATACGTGCACATGGGACAGCAACTATGAAAGCTTCCCTGTCTAACAAATACATACACATTTATATGTATATATAAATGAGCTGAGGAAGGAGAGGCACAGGAACTGTGAGTTCCTCAAGTAATGCAGAAAGAACAAGCTAATAAATCTGATCTAAACAAACTTTAAAGTCAGTGTTCTGTCAAGGAAACTGCACACTAAGAATCTCTGGCCCCTTTCCACCAACCCATGAACTAAAGAGAAATGTCATTTGTTAAAGAAAAGGAAAGCTCCAAAAGCACTCCGAGGTGGTAGTCTTATCAGACCTATATCCCTATCCCATCTTTGAATTTAACTGTGTTGAGTAGACAGGAAACCAACTCTGGAAAATATAGTGGTTAACAATCATGAAATGCTTACTTTAGAAACAGTATATAGACTTTGCAAGTTTTTTTTATATATTTTGAGGACTATAAATTAGAATCATAGAACCATAGAATACTAAGGGTTGGAAGGGACCGCTGGAGATCACTGAGTTCAGTCCCCCTGCCAAAGCAGGATCACCCAGGGCAGGCCACACAGGAACAGCTCCAGGCAGGTCTTAAAAGTCTCTAGAAAAGGAGACTCCACAACCTCTCTGAGTAGCCTATTCCAAGCTCTGTCACCCTCTGTAAGTAAAGACGTTTTTCCTAATGTTGAGGTGGAACTTTCTGTGTTTCACCTTGCTGCCATTACCTCTTGTTCTATTACAGGGCACCACTGAAAAGAGATTGGCCCCTTCTATTTGACACCAACCCATTAGATTTTTGTAAACATTAGTAAGATCCCCTCTCAGTCTTCTCTTTTCCAGGTGTCTGAGCCTTTCCTCATAAGAGAATGCTCCAGTCCCTTCATCATCTTCATAGCTCTCTGTTGGATTCTCTAGTATTTCCCTGTCTGTCTTGAAATGGGGAGACCAGAACCAAATACAAAACTCCAGTTGTGGTCTCACTAATGCAGAGTGTGAGGAGAACCTCCCTTAACCTGGTTTTCCTACTTAAATTTACCAAGAGTCAGGTACTTTCTACTTCACATCAGTGAAAAATCAACATCTTCTCAGTTTTATTTATCTGCTCCTTATGTCTGGAATCTGTGAGCATGAAAGAGTAGAGGCAGAGAGAAGATAGCTCACAGATGGGTGAACAGTAATTTGTGTATTAGGATCATAGCCAAGAAAACATATGACAATGTTAAATTCCCTACTTTGCCACTCCCCATACCTGAAATACATAAAGTAAGTGAATTCAGTAATTTATTTTTTTTCCAAAAAATGTAGAAGACTCACTCCAAGTTTACCAACTTGAACAAAAAAAAAATGAAATGTGGGAGATAACCTTTTCATCTAATTGAAGGACAACAGTGGCCGGAAATTAGGTTTCCCACTCAGATAATGTACTCTAGACATCAAGCTGCTTCTGCTTTTCTTCCTTGCTCCCTTCTCCCTTCTCTCATTTAATGGAAAAAAATAAATTATTCTTCTGCCTCTAGATTTATTTAAGCAGTTACATTTTTATTGATAGTTTTGATTTTTACTACTTTTCTTTTTTGAGAAAAATACTGGTTCAGCAAGAATTCTTAGCCAAATCAAATCCATGCTTGAATAAGATTTGTGTGAAGTCTTTTGGTCATTGTGTTCATGTTTAGATTAAAAGTATTTACAGTATTAAGTTAACAGAGTACTCACATTTAAAAATGTCTCAGCTGGTCACAGTCAGATCTGAAAAAGTTTGTAAATGCACATTTTTTAAGTTGAATTATTTCTATCTTATTGTCCAACCATAGTGGACACAAAACAGTAAGGGATGTAGTCAGACAACTACAGGCAACATTTTTGAAGCATCTTTGGAAGTAGCAGCTGCTCACCTGGAAGTTGTATCCTTAGTTTTCATGCAGTGATGGTTTTTATATGTGTGTTCTTTTTGGCCACGCAGTACATTTTGTTGGTTTACTCTAAGCCATTGTTGGAATGAGACTGAAGTTAATGTCTCCTAATGTACAATGTTTTCAACTAATAGTTCACTGTGCTTAACACTCTGGTATGTTCAGTCCTCTTTTGAATGCTAATGGCTTGGCTCACTCCATATGTGAGTTAATGTAACAACTGCTTGAAACAATAAAACTTGTTTGAAATAGCTGAGATGAAGAACATTTTGATGACAGGATGCTATTTATTACTTTATTTTCCCAGGTCTGCTCATTTTAGTCTTGAGATATGATTGAGAACAATCCATGACTATAAATCAACATGCTATGTGAATCCCACAGTGATAATCCAATAACCCACTGCTGCAACTCCTACAACTTCACCTGATAAATTTTCTTGGAGACAGGTCAGTCACAAAGCTGAAGCAAAGCACTGCTTTGACTCATTCACAGCAACTCATGGGAAGGCAGTTACCAGGTGGAAGCAGCTTCCTGTGGTGTAGACATCCACATCTGAGGAAATGGCCATAGGCTACTTCATGGCCTAATACACATGCCTACGACATAGCCATAGTATAGTTAAAAGCTACTTGATCAGTGGAGTTTAGGGGAGGAATTCCTCTCTTTAGCAGACATCTGAAGCAGGCTAACTGAATAGGGTATGTCCTGCCTGTAGTTTAACTGAATGAGTTGCCCTTTTGCTCAGTAAAACTACCATCATTTTAAGTGTGATTTCATAGAATTTTTGTTGGCTGTCCGGAAATAAATTGTATGGTAACTTCTGTAAAATTTCCTCTGTGTATCAAGTATCTGTGTCTCTTTAGTTTAATGTCATTTTTCTTCTAACTATTAATATATTATTAAGAAATGGGCTTACTGAGCCATCTGCTGAGTAGTCTGTGTAGGTACTGCACTGAGGAATGTTTTTATAGAAAGTGAATTATTTTGTCTTTAGGAATGTTTGGGTAAGGGAACAAGGTAGTCTTTGTCTACATGACTTGAATTAAAGATACGTGAATAGCCAAATTTCTACTTTTATATAAACCTGATTAATGCTGTTTAGTCATGTCATATGACTGACTGCATTGTACATTCTTCAGATGTCCCTTGTTGAACAGATTTAAGGTATATGTGAGAAAGAGTACTTTAAAACTGTATTAAATACTTCACACAGCAGTCTTCAGGAATTCCGTTTTTCAAAAAACTTGAAACCTTAATACAATACAACCCTTTGAACTTCTTACAAGCAATAAGTTTGCTTACACACCAACCAGGGAGTGAAAGCCTTGCTGTAGGGAAAAATGTTTTCAGGACTACTTCAGGAACTTTTTCTCTAATTAATCTGAAACCTGAACTAACAGCCAGGTGAGTAGCAGCATCGTAAAGTAGCAAAGTAGCAAAGGCAGTTTGCTCTCCATTTCAAGCTCATGCACAGGCCATCAGGACTAATAAAAAATAAGAGGTTTTCCTTAATACTGTGAAATTACCATTAAGTGTTTAGAATATTAATAAAAATAAAGTACTTGTAAAATCTTGGGGTTTTAAGTGGCATTTATTATTATGGAGTTTCTTATCCTTATTCTGACAAAACAGATTCCTTGGAGGCAAGATGAATTGAAATAAAAACAAACAAACAAAAAGCCAACAAAAGGTTTATAATGAGTGAAATTCCAGGAGCCAGTATCACTGGCCAAGACACTGTAAGAGAAAATTAGGATTTAATATCCTCTCAAAAGATTCTACACTACTCAGACATCAGGGAAAGGTATATAAGGTGAATTTAAATCACAGGTTTACAAATAAAGATTTACAGATAAGGGAATAAATATGTTAAAAGTTTATTATGGATAGCTAAATGATGAAGAATAGGTGGAGAATGTTCAGACAACTATGTAAAGTATGTAACTATGTATGTTCAGAGACTATGTAAATAGTAAATGTAATAATAATAATGTCTGCTTAAGTGCTGCAAAACTAATTAAAATGTGATTTAATTTGCTCTATCTCCTGCCATTACTGGCCTAAAATCTTCTGCCTTATGGCACAGTCATAAAATATCCTCTCACTTTTAAGGGAAGTTATTTGTGCTTCTCCCACAGCAGAAGTTGCCTTCAAGCAGCTTGAGATGACGTTCTAACTTTCAATGACCAAAATTAGCACATTATTGTGTTAGTTATACAAACATTTTATTACCACTTAATGATACTGTGTCCAGCAAAAGTAAATTCCTACTCCATTAAGTTGCTAGTCATAATAAACAACCTTTATCCCTGCTTTTAAAACTTGGTAATGAAGCCTATTTACTTATTTGTGCTTAGAAGATTAGAAGCTCTGCTTCTTTTAACTACTTAAAACAGATCCTGATGAGGATGGGTAGTTGAACACACAGGATCACGCAAACTATTCCAGATATGTTGTAGTTTTCTGAGAAACACAAGTTGGCAACTTTTCGTGTCACTTTAAATTATTTTTTAGTGCAACTTGTCATTCTGGTGTTATGCACACCAAAAGTCCTTATCTGTCCTGTTGGTATTATCTCTGGTTATTCTTAGCACTAACTCACAGCCAGAGCTCTTCATAATAATTTTGTGGCTCATGCTACGGGGGGATTTCCCATTTTCCCCCCTAACCCTTTAAGTCTGCAGGGAGGAAAGCAAGAGCTTCTCTGGTCAGAGAAGCACTGGCTGCTGCTGTCCCTCTGTCCCCATGGCCCAAATTACACAGCAGCAGGAGACTATGTCAGTTAAGAGATTAAAAAGAGTAGGATTACTTAGGTTGGCAGGCAGATAAGTGTGAGGATATAAAACAGAATTTTAAATGTTACAAGTTATAAATAATATGATTATTTTATGCTCATGGGCATCTGGACTAGATTATTTTAGCTCCTTTCCAGCTGAATCATTCTACTTCATGCTACTATACAGAACTAAAGTGAGTCTCATTTAGATGGGGTGCATCCATGACACATACACGTAAATAGTGTTAGACATGCTATGCGATTAACTGATGGAACTCATTGTTAAAGGATATCATTTGACAAATATTCACAGCTTACTGAGCTTGCTGTGTTTAGTAACAGAATGAGCAGTAAGCAGGATTAAGATAAGCAGTGAGCCTTCAGTTCCAAAAAGTTTATTTATATTATTATCTCACAGTTTAGGTACATTATAATTCTATTTAACTATATTTAGAGGCAGAGAGAGTTTTTAGAGGCAGAGTGAGAGATGATTATATTCATCCTTAAATTTTCTGATCCATCTTTATAATTCTTTTCTAAATTTTGCTTTGTAGTTAACAAGTGGCTGTGTCCCACTCTTTTTGCTAATTCTTTTTCTAGCTAGATCTAAACTTACAGTTTTCTCACCTTTCAATCAAATAATTAAAGAGACCTTTCTTTGAAGCCTAAATTAATAGGGAAAAAAATCCACCAAACATCTAACTTAGAAAAGCAAACAAAAATAATTAACAATTTGAAAAATAAAATAGTCTTGAAGGTCTTATATTAAAGTCTAGAAAAAAATGATTTTATATTGCATTGCATAAAACCCAGACTGTATCCTAAGTCAAAGCTGCTGAAATGCTGACCTCTTCGTGGCATAACTCAGCAGTAAATCTGATCCAAACAGTATAGTGATATTGGTGACAATGTCTTAAAGAAAATGAAACCCACCTCTTAAAATTAAATGAAACATGTTACATCAATATCTCAGTCTGAGATGCAGACTTTCTGCTGTGCCTTGAGGAAAAATGATACCATAGCTCTGAAGAAGCAGAATGAGACCTAGAAGCCCAAACTGCCATTTTATATTTTGCTGCAAACATCATCTGCTACAAAAAGGAGGGACAGGGGATACTAGGAAGAGCTGAAGAAGTAAAGCACTAAAACTATGAACAACAGGGTACTGACTGTGCTTGGTCATTTGATGCAAACAAAAAAAAAAATTCTTCTAATTGATGCTCTTATCTCTGAACCTAGTACTATGTGTATAAATTAAGTTACTTTTGGACCTTGCTTCCATTCTCAAACATACTGATGAGACCATCCCTTCATCAAGGAGAGAAGAGCAGGTCAGGTGCACTGGCAGTGACACTGCACAGTTTCTTACCATTTCATGAAGAGCAAAGGCTTGGACTGTACCTGTAACCTGTGCAGCTTCAGCTGGAATGGCAGGTATTTCTTCCCATCAAAGTCTGAAACACACTGTATTTCAGTCTCAGTGCCACAAGAGGTGTATGTGAGGTGCTATTTTAGAACATTGCCCTGGGGGTGGCATCAGAATTAGGCTGGGGTGTGGTACCCCACCTGCTGCTCAGTGTACACAGCAGTGGCAGTTCAGCAGCAGTATCTGTCACATTTTCTGTCAGAGTACTTGTGCATTTCACTTGTATTACCCTTATTTGTCTAGACTTCTCCTGCCTGAGTAATGGCTTCGTCTTTGATAATTATTAATGATAAATTGTATTTTGGCTTACACTGTGAAATTCCACAGTCTCAGCCCCTTACGCATAGAAAGAGAAGGGCATTTTGTCTTAAATCACACTTCTTCCTTCCTGCTTTATATGTGGAATTTCCAACTTCTTATCTAATCCAGAAAATTAGTAACAGTCCTATTATACTAATACCTAATTTTCTGTGGAAAAAAAAGGAAGTATTATTCTCCTCTTAAAGGAGAAACTGGATAGTCACAAAGAAATTACAGTTTTATAACTTCTGCCCTCTCCTCGAGAGTCAAAATTATAAGGAGATTCCTTTATTAAATACAATCAAAGATATTTCAGATAATTCAACTACTATAGCCATCACCACCCCTCTAGAGAAAAGGCTTTTATTCATACAGGTAGCAAACTGAAAACAACAAAGACAGTATGATCCTGTTGTATCAAGTGTCCTCAGTTCAGGTATCTGATGCCTTATTCCAGAGCTCTTCTGATTTTATCACAGACATTATCTTATTTTTTAAAGTAATGTTTTTTATCATTATGCTAGACAGGATGTAATTATCTGGTCCTTTTTCTCTGTACAACAGCAAAGCATATTGTAATTGTACAAATACATGTGAATGAACTGCGCGTGGTTTTCCTAAGTACTAGGAATGACTCCACATGTCTTTTTGCTTAGTAAATAGCAACAGGAGAATCTAAAGTGCTCATAGGTAAACAAAACTATGCCTTTTTTCAGATGGTCATTTTATTATATAATGTAGAGTTCATATCAGAGGTTTTGGAGCACAATGGATTGTGAAAGAAAATGGGCTCATACACTATTGGCAGCAACTCCTTTGATTAAGGAAAAACATATGCTTGCACAGCTGATTTCACATGTAGCATTTTTATATATAGAAGAGATATAGGTTAGGTTACCACAATGGGAACATGAACAGTTTTGGCAGTTTGTCAAAACTTCTCAAGTCTGAGTTCCCAGAGTTCTTGCTGATTCAGAAAAGATAATGTCACTGCTCAGTCCACAGTAGAGCTGCCAACCAATTTCTCATGCAGTACCATTATTCTAAGACTTGGAGTGAGCCTACAAATCTACCATGAAGAAGCAACAGTGATAAGTGGTGTCAGTTTACAATTGCTTCCTATTCACTCATTTCAAACATCTTTGTTTGTCTGGGCATTGAGGTGATTGGTTTCAACTTCACCATACATCTGAAGCCATCATGATGTACGTCATCACCAATAGGAAAAAACATACAAAAGCCACTTGCCTCTGCCTGACATCAAGAAAACTGACAGAACTCTTACATACAAAAAAAAATAAATTCCTCTAAAACAAAGAAAACCTTTCTGCAATGTCTGTGGTGATATAAGAGGAGTAAGTATGGCTTGAGGATACAAGAGGATCTGTAACAGAAGGACAAGTTCAATGACCCAGGAAATTTCTTAGTCCTGTTTTCCTAGGAATCTTTCTATAGCTAACTTGCTTTTAATTCAAATGAATGGATGTTTTAACAGTGTTGCCTAAAGTTTCAGGGAAATAGACATTTATTACTCACTCATCTTCTCATTTGTTTATCTTCTAGTGAGATTATACTTGGCAATCTACCCTTTGTCCAAGAAGGAGATCCATGTAATCTATTTAAGACCAAGATCATTTGTTCACTGTAGGTGAAATGTAGTGAAGTTCTCATCTAGTAGTAGGAACTAAGTGACACTGCATAACTACTAGTTCTAGTTGGCATACATAAAAAAAAAGAGACTGTCATTCTTTGTTAATCTCTGTGAAATACAATCCATTGCATTACGTTTCTAGGTGAAGTGGTACAGAATTAGGGGCTTCCAAAAACTCTGCCTTTGGGCTGGACATAAAGTTGAAAAACTTTGTGTTGAAACAACCCCATTTTAGCATTTTTAACTGTGATCTTTGATGGAATGACTTAGAGCTGATAAAATACCACTATGGTACAAATGGTATTTTCTGCCCCAAATGGTCAAGGGAGGGAGTAATTGTTCCTAATCTGCTAAAAGTCTTCACTACCAAATCTCCCAGGATGTGACTGACACAAAAACTTTGAAGTTAATTCAAAGAATTACAGAGCTGCTAATTAACTTTAAATACTTTTTTTTTTTTTTCAAGTTTAAGGCAGTAGCAGCTTCAAGAAACATTGCAGATTTCAAGACTTGGAGTTAATATTGTCAAAGGTGACAACGTAAGCAAGCACTTGCACCTGGTGGAGGTAGAAAATGCAGTCCACAACTATTACCCTAACATGACAAAAATGTGCTACTGAAAAAAAAAATAAAAAAATTAACAAGGTAGCAAAAGTTATCTCTAAAGTATAGAAATATCAACTAAAATTACAAGCTGCTGACTGGTTGCTATACTGTCCTTCATTACTTTGTTCTTAATTCGTTTATGTGAAAGACAAGTCAGGAGCTCTGTATTGTAATTAGCAGTAATCAAAGTCAATCATGACAATATATATAGAGACATATACAGAGTATCTTCCCTCAGTATATCTGATTTAGGTAATTGCATGAGAGACTCTAGACTATGATAAACTTTCAACATTGGCTCCTGCAAAATTACAAGAAAGACTAAAAAATAAGGCAATATGAAATATTTTCTTAAAGTGTGTTTGTCTATCTGTGTTTAATGGACCTACAAAACCACAACTCCATTGTTTGGACCATGTTCTGTATTATGCCTCCCACTTAATGTCTTCTTCTATGTCATCAAGCAGATCTTGACCTTACCCTTCATCTGTGCCCAATGTGAATTTATAACTGGTTCTTTCCATCCCCCATTCCTTTCATTTCAGCACTGCTGAGGACATTACCCTACGACTTCTGAGTCTACTTCCTTCTGTGAAGATTCCTCCCATTTATTCTCTTCTTTCTTGTCCATCTTCCACATCGATCTTGTGCTCACTCTTCTAGATCTCTGTTTCCTGGCCTGTTGTGTCCAGTGTTCTTCCTCATATCTCTTCCTGCTGTAAGTCATCATACTGAACCTGGGTTCTCCTCAAGAAAGCTGTACACCAAATGGCTCTCCTCATTTTTCAGCACAGCTTTGCTTCAGACATACCAAAACCAACAGAAAATAGACAATTCTTCTACGCAACTGAATTTTTGCTTAGATGCATAATGAATATGAAGCTGACACTATACATAAGAAGCACAAAACTTAATGTTTGAAAGGATGAAGCTGAAATTTCTGAGAGAAATTTATCACCCTTTTGCAATTACAATGAAAGGGCAAGCTGTCAGGTACATTGCAACTCCTAACCAGTGACCTTTTCTTGGTGGGCTATAGGAGACTGATTCAAGACAAGACTAAGACATTGATGAAAGCTCAGGGTCAAAAGCCTTAGAAAAGATGGGGAAAAAAAGCTTGCCCAGGAAGTTAAAAGAACCTTTTTTCCCCTTGACAGGGAAGTAGAACAAGACTAATAAGCTGTCTTGCTATGAGAGCTCATAAATCAAGGTTACAAATATACTTTGAAGTTTCTTTATTTTTGCTCATAACCTTTGTACCTGAGATGTGGTAGCTGAATTGCTAAACTGTTTTCTGAGTAGGAAATAGAGGTTTCATCTTTCCCTCTGTAAAAACAAATACCTGTATTTTGGCTGACATAGAGAGCAGGATACTGAACTAAACTTGAGCCAACTTAATCTAACATGGAAAGAACATAATTTGCCTGCTGTAAAACAAAAGAGAATAAATAACACCATATATTCTGTCTGGAAATGTGCTCTTGATAGATTCCTCTGCTCTTTGTTTTGGTTTCCCATTATCCTGTTCCTCAGACAAATGCTTTGCAGGAGTGGTTCTATCCATCCTTCCTGTGCTTATTACAGAATGGTCCCTCTTTCCAACCACAGTTGTGAGTCATTTGTAGTACAGCTGCAACAACTCTCTTGCAGTTGAACTGAAGGAAAGAAAGTATCTGAGGAAAACAAAAGATGTTTCCAATTTTAAGTAGAAAAGCCTGTGGTTTAGTCTGTTCTGCCTACATGTTAAAAAAATTGTGCTATTACCCCACAATGAAAGGATTTTTTTTAACATCTCACACTTCTCCTTAGATCACCAGTTTAGTCCATTTTAGTGGCCCTTTATATAGAATGTCTTCTGTAAAATGCCAAGATGGCTGCAAAGTCTGAGATGCTTATGGAAATTGCATTTCACAGAATCACAGAATCAGAGAATATTAGGGACTGGAAGGGACCTAGAAGATCATCTAGTCCAACTCCCCTGCCAGAGCAGGATCACCTAGACCAAGTCACTCAGAAAAACATCCAGGCGGGTCTTGAATGTCTCCAGAGAAGGAGACTCCACTCACTGGTATTTCAGTCTTCATTTGTGAATAATCCGTGTTTATGTGAACAGTCATGTTTCTGTGTCTTACATTTTTCTATCTGAGGCTCTTTTGGACCTTTCTGCAATTACTCTGCAGGCAATTGTGTTTGACAAGTTAATTGCTACAATCTTGATATATCAGTAGATTAAACTAAAAATCTCCATCTTTCTTCCAGCCAATGTACCAAATTGCTATATTAAAATGCTGCCAAAGTTCAGACATTTCTTGATTTGTGGTTGTAACAGATTGTTGTTCCCAGAGCAGGTGCATAGCCAAGGCTTTTGCAGGTGATCGGCAGGCTGTCAGGAGAATACATATGCCTGTGAATGCAACAAGCCCTTCTTCTTTTCACAGTGTGATGCTCACCAGGGCTTGTATCCCCACAGACTGTGGGCTTTCACATCGCTCTAAATGCAGCTAAGATCATTCTGGCTGGCCAAAGTGACACATATATGTGTGCATACAAATATTCAGAAGTGAGCACCAATGCATATGAGTGAGCTAATAATTATATGCATTGGGTACTCTAGAAAAAAAAATGAAAAAGAGAATGATAAAAACCATGCCTTTGTATAACTGTGTGTAAAATAATATCAAAAATCTAAGGAGCTAGGTATTTTTCTCCATCCTTTTGCGCTAGGACTGCTACACACCAGGCACATCTCTGTAAAATAAGACATCACCTTTATGCGTTTTGAGATCAGCAGAGGTCTTCTGCTTCTTTTATTTATTATGAAATGTTAAGTAACTTCTAAGGGAACAGTTGCTTCTCTTATAAGGCTTTGTAGCACCTTAAGATCTTAAACTGTAATAAAATACACTTCAGTCATTGCAGAATGGAAAGATGCCAGAATGGGTTTAAGACTCCACAGCCAAAGTAATCCAACTAGCTGGTGCTTATGTCTCTGATTTTATGTGTGGGAGGTTTAAATCTATTCTAGTTTTAATCACATGGTGATACATCTAGGATGAAAAAAACTCTGCAGAAGATCAGTATTCTCTAAGTAATTTACTACTGTTGCAAGACAAGTGTCTTCATATATGTGCTTTTCATTTATTCCATCTCTGGAACAGTTGTTGTCTATATAATTATTTATATACAATCTTTGTGAACACATTAAATTAGATTTAGAATGTGCGCAGCAATTGTATCACTGTCTTAACTCCCCATTTGCTGGAGGATTCAGCAAACTCCCCTTGTGACTCAGGGTGGGTGTACCAATGCCTATACAATTCTTTCCTAGTCCCCAACAGCAAAGAGTTTTGTGAAGGATCTTAAGGCATGTGAGTATTGTTCTGCCCCACAATTCTGAGTGGCCAACTTGTCCTGTGAAACCATAGACACCTGAGTATTCAGGAATAACTGAAATCAGCAAAAAATTCATCTTCACTCTCCTGATGCTCAGCACCTACTCTGTGTGGATCTGAGGTCCAGGCTGGGCATTTGAACATTTAGAACATCTCAGAGCTCTGTTCAGAGAGACACTACATACCTCTCTCTGGAAAGACAAATATGTATCTATGTGTATATGTATATATATATATATATAGGTATATACAGACATGTGTGTATAAATACGGATAACATGGATGGTTAAATATATATATGTCTATATATATGTGCCTACACAAAAGAGAGAAAAAGCTTAGGTTTCTAAAATAATATATTTGCGACTGAATGTACAATGCTTGTGCTGATCCTTGAAGTGCTTTCATAAACCTGTACAATCCAGTACATTCTCCAGCATTATACTCTGGAGAAACATCCCTATGCTTATTGCTATTGATTGTTATAGTCAGCTGCTCAGAGGTTTTTGCATGCCATAAAATGGGGACTGCTGATCCTTGCCATACAACTTGTGGAAGTTTTGTTTACTGAGATCTTTCCAAAGATGACAATTAAGTATTCTCCCATGTTTGCTGCCTAGTTTAGCTACCATGCTTTTGCTTAACTGAGTCCAGGTGATTTGTTTCTTGCCATCTAAGTCTCATTAATAAAATAATAACTAATAGGAACATCCTACTGTTTTTTTGGTTGTTTTGGATTTTTTTTAAATCAGTTTTTGTCTTCAGAACTGATGTAGAGGGATGAGTGGAAGGGGAGGAATGTGGATCTGGGAGACATCCAGGTACCCCAACTGTATTTTCCAGTAATAAATCACAGAGTGTAAGATTCAGGAAGGCTGGAAGGAACAGTGGGTCTCCCAGGGCAGGCTCATCTGTGTGCTCAGACCGGGTTGCTCTTTACTTCACCCAGTCAGGATGTGAAACTTTCCCAAGGGAGGAGACAGCCCAACATCACCAGGCTCCAGCCCCACTGCTGGGCTGTCCTCATGAGGAAAAGTATTTGCCTTTTATTCCAGCCTGAGCCTCCCATGTTACAGCTTCTGTTGCTGCTTCTCACCCTCCCACTGTGCATTACTGTGAAAAGCCTGGGTGTGTCTCCACCTCTCGCATCAGTGCTGGGAACACTGCTGGATGTAGGTGAAGCCATCTCTTCTCTGAACTGAACCAGCCCCATTCTGCAGCCTCTCCTCACTGGGCAAGGGCTGTGGCCCCATTACCTTGGTGGTCTCCCTGCACCTCCAGCCAGTATGTGGATTTCCTTCCTTTATTGTGTAGACAAAATCAGTCACACACCATATATTGAAAGAATGAGTATCTCATAAAGTTTGGCAAAGTGAGATTTCAAACTAAATTCTAAATGAACATGAACATAACTCTCTGGGTCAGTAATTTTCAAACAAGGAGGAGATAATATTTGGTCTTATGGATACTGAAGTTATCTCCCTAAATGCAGGTAATTGCTGGAGAGGCTATAATCTCTATTCATTAAGAATTTCATAAGATGGAATACTTTATGTAAAAAAAAATTGAGAATAGAAGGTTATTTCTATATTCTATAAAATATGAAAGGACTAGAAGGACTCTCAGCTTCTCCAGGAAAATGTCAACATAAATGAAATCTATTAATTTAATTACTACAAATTTATTCATTTAATTTGAGGGCACAATATTGCTCTGTGGACACAATCCACAGGCTTCTCAGAGAAACACTTGACCTACCATGAAGGGAGTTGACTATCCTGGCAGGAATTTTTAAATGGAAAATGTGATGTTTCCTCTCCAGCAGAGGAGATGGTGAAATGAAATTATATTCCTCAAAGAGTGAATGTGGGATCAAAATATTTTGTCTTACCACAAAACAAAGGATGTGCTCTGGGATGAGCAGATCACATTGATGGTGCAGATTTGTAAAAACTTTACTGACTGAACAAGTAAAGGCAGAATGAACAAAACAAGTAAATAACAAATAATGTCACAAACACATCTGGGTTTGCTTCTCTTACACTTTAACATTCTGTTGTAGCTAAAGGTCTGCCAGCATGTGAAGGAGCACTTGTCCACACAGTTTCTGCACTGTTTTGTTTAGAATGTTCATTAGATATTTACCCAAGGTAGGCATCCCAAGAGAGTGTAACATAAATACTCCCTTTTGTGCCAAATGTTAGCAATTTTTCATGGCCTCTCCTCATTAAAATATACATGCATTTCTATATACACATGCATGTGCAAGATGGCACCCCCCTTTCCTAGTGGAAGAATTTCATCTTTGCTTAAACAAATTTGGGCTGACAGATCATTTTCATGGTCTTCATGGTGCAATAGTCTCTATTTGAGTACCTGGAAATAAAAAAGAACACTAACCAGAGCATAACATGCTAATCTATTGGGAAGTGTTACACTTCAGTGGATTTCCAAACTATTCTCTGTGTTTAGGGTTAGATCTGCATGGCTTTTTAAAAATATATTTTCCTTATGAGTAGTAGGTGTAGATTTCTTGGATTAGAAAATAAGGCAACCATTCTCTCTTTTTGGTGCTTATTTTCTACGGATGTCAAGTGTTACTAATACAAAATTCTATATATTTAGTAGCATCCACATATAAGCTGAACATAGTCTCCTGGTGTGTGGTGCTATATCTGAGTAACGATTTCTACAGTGCAAAGACTGTAAAAAGATAACATAGGAAAAGGATTGTGAACCACAAAACTCTACAGAAATAGTATGCTGTATGTTTATTTATTCATTCTCATTTATCTAAGAGAAAACAAAAGGGTCAGCTGTCTATGCCTGCATTGGCTCTGCTACCATGCCTATGCAATGAGAGAACAGTTTAGTAGTAGAAACAATGTTTGTAAAACCCAGGTTTTCTGAGGGCCTTTCCTCTGAAGCAAATCCTTCTATTTCCTTATATGACAACCTACTTGCATATTTATATATAAGCACATTACAGCAAAATAATGTAGTTTTGTGCTAGTGATTGTTCTTTTCCATTTTCTTGTTGGTTTAGCTTATAATTCAGTTTTACTCTGCTTTCAAGTCCTTTGACTGTATTGTACTCTTCAACTAAACAATTTAAACTTAAAAGACTTCTTACTTCAATCAGTATTTGGAAGAAAGATTTTGCACTTGTCTTCATAGGAAAAACAGTATGCTCTTTTCCCGAAGTAACCTACTTAATCTACTTTAAATTCTAGAGAAAAATGAGGCAGTTCTGTTTTCAGTCCAAACTAGCAGGTCAGATTAAAAGCTGTGGAAATCTGTCAGCTAGCTGATTATGAGCACTATATATTTTTTCTTGCTATGTAGTATCTCACCTCCGGTTAGAAAAGCCAAATTAAGAACATATCATTTTAAAGACAAAATAAGTTTTCTGAACACACACTTGGAAGCAAAAAGCATTTCTTTGCCATATAATGCAATGTAGTACACTAACTCCTCAGTTATCACTGATCCAGGAAGCAGTTACCTCATCATTAAGGCATTGTGGCTGGCTAACACAGCTCTTCTGCTTTTAAAACCGAAGGTAGTATTCCCACATGACCTTGGAGTTGTTATTACACATCTATTGTCTGTAATGGCATGCTGAGAAAATGGTTCATCTGCTTACAGCTTGCCTTTGTTGAAATTCCTCAATCTGATTGGCAGGGATGAGAAACTGGACTATCTTGACTCTTCCAAAGTTTTGTGTAAGCTGGGAAAAGGATTTAAGCACCTCCAAGTATAAACATATTTGATCCCACATGACCAAAACCTCTGGCTAAAGCTGTCCCCTCTCACTGGTGATACAGATATTTGTTCTTATTTCTGTTGTCAGCAATTTTATGCTTAGAATAAATCCAATAAGTTCTTTAGAGGCATGTTGTGCAGATGGCACATGGCAGAAGAGTGGCGATTTTTGTTACTGTGTATATTTTTATTTTAAAAAATTATTTATTTTGTGAATTTCTTCTGTAAGTTACAACTTTTTAGTTACACCATTTAATTATATAAACAGATGGTTCTGATTTGCTAAAGTAAGATCGTCAATAGATGCTATCAGTATTTCTTTCTGATAAGAAGTACCAAGATACTTCCCTAAAAGTTTTCTTTTTAACATAAACAATAGGTCTGAGTATAAATGTGATTTGCAATTTTAAGACAAAAGAGTCTTAGAGTCCCTCAAGTGGTGACTTAGGAAAATTGCAGCAAAATATGAAACGAGTACAAGATATTGCAAGGAACAAAATATTTTGAATGTAAGGACTCATCAGGAAATGAGATGGTTTAAAATCACCATATTATTGTCATAGTAAGACTTTTACTGTGTGAAATTATTCTTTCCTCCTTTGGAAGCTGTATTCTGATCTGAGAAAGAAAGGTCTGTTTTCATGCATTAGTAGCAGCGGATCAGAACTCTGGAATAGGATGCCCAGAGAGGTTGTGGAATCCCCTCTGGAGACTCAAAAACCACCTATACATGTTCCTGTGCAACCTGCTCTAGACAAACCTGATTTGACAGGCGAGTTGGACTTAATGATCTCCAGAGGTCCCTTCCAACCCCTACCATTCTGTGATCAAGCTCCTTAATTTTAAATGGAAGTACCTAGGTTTATTTTTACAATTTAGTTGTATTTCAGAATAAGGTGAAAAGGGGACACAAGTTACAACTTTAAAAGTAACAACTAACATGCATTTTCACACAAGATTTTTACTTTTGGCAACTTGATTTTATAAGACTTTGTGGCATTTCTCTCAGTGAATAATCTACAAACAAAATATTTTTTTAAATTAAACTGTGTCCAAAAGTTGTGTTTTTGTATTTTTACTGCTGCCTGATAACTCTTAAGGATAATGCACTGTATTGTTTTCCTACATAAAAGCTAGCAGGTGTGTCTTGGTGGAAAACTGGTCCAAGGAGAGGTGGTTTTTTGTTTTGCTGTGCTTCCATTTTGTTGGAGTTGGCTTAGTACCACATGCACCATTACCTTTTTTATAGCTGAAAGCTGATGCCCTGCATATGTGCTTCTGAGCAACTGCAGCTATGCACAAGTGAACAAAAGACTGCCTGGTGATGCTGAAACCGTGCCTTCTGTCATGTGCTCTTCTGTGCCAGAGAGGGTTTCAGATGAAGTTCTGGATATTTAAGGACTTAGCATCATAGATTTCTTCACCACAGCTGCTATTCAACTCCTTAAGTCTGTCATTTCCCTCCTCATTATTTTAGCATTAATATCTCCCATAAATCTCCTCACATAATTAATGCACAAAATTAGACTGTGACGTTTTTTCTCAAAGAAAGAAACAGAAACACAGATTTCTGTATCCTTACAAATGCCTTTCCTTCATTTGCACAATGTACATCACACACTATGAAGCCTTCAAGCATTAATTCAGTAACAGAATTCAGTTGGATCAGGTTCAATACAAGCATGTTGTTCTTATTGCTTTCAATCACTGTAAATTTTGTTACTGGTCTTATGAAGAAAATATTCTAAAAGTCACTGATACAGTTTGTCATTTGGAAAAAAAATCACTCTCAATGTCAGCTGTCTCCATGGTTCATTTTAAAATTTTAGGCATGCTAGATTCAGCAAACCTCAGTGTTGTAAACTACCTATACAAGACACAGACCAAAGCAAAAAAAATTATCAATTCTGACTGAAGTTGCTCAAAATGTCACCAATTCATTATGAAAGAGAGATTTATTAAATCAAGCTTCCCTTCCTTTCACTGCATGCTGCATCCCTTGCTTTTCTCTTGGCTAAAGAATCATCTTTGCCAAACTGGAACACACCAAAGGCCACATTTCTCTCTGGGATGTGTCTGTGTGCTACTTGCACTGAAAACAGTCTGAGAACAGGACCTGCCTTTGTGGTCTGGCTCATACAGCATCTAATTGCAGCCAGGCCCCCGCTGATCTCAGTGAGACTTAGCTGACAGCTCATGATCCATCTTAAATATATGCTTTGGAAATGATAAAAAGTAAGCCAAACCAAACTAATTAGGCCAAAACAAGAACAGATCTGTGTGTGTATGGGGAGAAATGCCAAGGTAGTTTTTCACGTGGGCTTTAGTAATCTGTAATGTACTACAATTCAGACTATTCTTAAAGTCACTTTCATAATGGCTTCATTTACACAATTACTTGAACCTTTCTGGTTTGCAATACTTTTTAAAAGGAAAGTCTGCTTTACAGAGCTTTTTGGAGTTAATGCAATTTTTGAACTGCATTTTCCACTTCCCAGGTAGTTAATAACACAGATTCCAACATCAAAAGTAGAGCTCTGTATATATTAACAAAGCAGTATACTTGTGTGTAATATTTAGCAAAAATAAAACTAATTTTTTATAAATTCTGTCTTAACATCTCAAAAAGATTTTATAGGAAGTTAACAATAAGCAGAAAGACAGGTCTCTTAAACTTGGAAAGTCGAAAACTCTTCTTAAGAAGTTCAGGTTATTCAATTCACACTTTTTTTTTCTGTACAACCTGCTGGGAATAAGAAAAATCATGTCCAGGATTGCAGTGTCTGTTGTTCGTCTTGGAACTGCATTGCATCATTTTACCTCTGTAATGAGATTTGCCAGGTGCTTATTGTGGTTGTACCAAGGATGAAGTTCTGTGTTTTGGACCATATGTGCTTTTGAAGTGGAAAAGCACTTGGACTGTAACAACAGCCCAAATTAGTTTTACTGAGCCAAGAGTAAGAATGCATTTATGCGATAGGTAGCAATTACTTCAGAGAGAAAAATCTCTGTCCCCTGAAGCCCTTAGTAATGCATGGCTTTAAAAGATAATACAACCTTGTTGACTAACCATAACTTCCTTACAAGTGTAAGCATAAACTGTTGAAAGTATTACGACAAAACTTTGTAGTTTCTATCAGACACACAATGATATTTAAACACAACTTCTTTGAAGTAACAACCTTACATGGTCATAAAGATTTAAAATCTAATGGGTTGAATTTATTGCCTTCCCATCTATGCAGAATGACTGTCTCAGGAAATGTACTTGCAGGTTTGCTTTGTTGTTTATTGCTCAGGTTTTTTTATTAATTATTTGTGTTTTATTTGGTTGTGCTCTTTTTGTTCCAGAAATGAAAAATGTGGGTGTCCAGTTTATCCTATTGGTACTGCTTTAGTATATTTTTCTCAGCAGCAAGTTGAGACGTGGGAGAGTGGAACTGCTTCAGAACAAAATGAAGCTTCTACTCAACTTTATATTGAATGGACAGTGTCATTTATTTCCATAATTTTCATCATAAACACCTTGAAATTTTTTTCAGAGAGTAAGACTTGAATAACTCAGAACAAGGAAATGTCTAGACTTCTTAATAAATATTAGAGGACTTGACATTACTGCTGAAAACTCAATTTTAATTAATAGTTAAGAGTTGTTGCACTATGTGTTTTGTTTGCTTCTTTCAGTTTCAAAAGGGGATTTTACAGATGAACATAGAGCCATAAAGTATAGATGGGGGAGATTTAATCAGCACACATGGGAATGTACTATACCACCAGACTGCAACTATTAGACCATTTCCACTTTCTTAAGAAGATCTTACTCTCAATTATTTGCTAGCAAATAAATGAGTAAACTAATAATAAAGCTGGGGTCTTAGTCTTGCTTCCGTAATAGATGGCTCAGAAGAGATCCCTTGTAATTCAGTCTCAATACCATATGTCTCTGTTGACATTAAAGTGCTTAGTTCCAAATGAGTTGGCTTCATTCAAGCATCTTAATTCAAGAGTGGATGATTAGATCTTAAGCTAAAAACCTATTAGGATGTAAGCACTTATGTTGCTGAAAGGTATTAAAGGAACAGCATAGTGTGGTTGCAGATAAATCCTCTGTATCTAGTACTGATTGGTTAAACTTTGTTTGATCTTACAAACAACATTAAAAACTAGCTGAAATGTTCGAAGTTGAATGTCATGTAAGAAAATCTCAAGGTAATGTTATATGAAAATAAATTTTGATTAGTTTTTTAGAGATAGGGAACCTGACACTGTGAAATATCATAATTTAAAGAGCACACAGAGACTTTATTTTTTCAAACTGAAAAGTGTATTCTTTACTTCAGTCAGCAAAGCATGGTGAGAATAAGAAACAACTACAAATAATTTTATTAAGTTATTCTTAGGAATGGTAACTCATTTTTAATTATCGTGCACATTTTATATTTTGTTTTATTTGTCATCTGCAGAACACTGCAAATTATGTAGTGAGCAAGCAAATAAACAAACAATCTTTGTGCCTTACTGAATAAAACTCAAATACTGAAAGTAAAAATTGCTGGCCTGGGGGACTGATTTATGGCACAATTTAATTCTGTATGTGACCCAGGCTACTGTAAATTTATTTTCCAAATTATTACTTTTGCCTTCAGATCTATAACAGAAATAGAAGAAGAAAATTAATACCTGAGTAACCCTGAATTCTTACTTGAATATTATTTTATTAAAATATTTGATACAAATAACAAAAGGCATATTTGAATTTCAGAACCAGTATTGTAAGCTGTGGGATACAATTTGGTGACTATTTTTTAATATCTGGCTTTCACCATTTTTCCAAAAAAGGTATCAGGGTAAGATTTTCACAAAGGGTCTCCTCCATAATGGTGTGAATAATGATGTGAGTGTTCACACTTTGCTAGTGGTCACATCCCCTGCAGTGATGTAATATCTGTTTGAAAACCAGATGTGCTATAGCCATCTAAAATGAAATAAAGACTAATTAAGATTACCTTTGCACACATATAGGATTCCTTTAGGGAGTAAAACTTAGTGAAATACATATTTTAAAAAAGAAAATTAAAAAAAATGGTTGTTAAAAGCCTGATTAAAAGTCCAATGACTTGCTTTGGGTTCCTCTTGATGGTTCTCACTCACTGATGGTTCTTTGACAGTTTCCATGATGATGACTTCTCTTAATTCCTTGATACAAAAATGACATCTAGACCACTGGGGAAGATGGTGAGCTATTATACACACTGCTGTAGTGGAGAAGGGGAAGCAGAATCATGGAATCATTCTGTTTGGAAAGATGTTCAAGATCATCTAGTCCAACCATTAACCTAGTACTCCCAGGTCACCACTAAACCATGTCTCTAAGCATCACATCTATATGTCTTTTAAATACTTCAAGAGATGGAAACTTCACCATTTCCC
>JAOEGS010009404.1:0-12250 GCA_025447755.1 Corythornis vintsioides
CTCAAAGCCTTGAAGTTTTTTTTCTTCTTTTTAGCCTTTATTTTTCATAGCCTCCCAGTAACCTGGGGATTTTGCAGCACTGTGAAGCAAACCCAACTGCAGCTCTCTGCAGCCTGAACTGCCCCAGCCTGTGCACACACAGAGAGAGACAAGATTTGTGTTTTCCACCTCATTAAACCGACAGCAGAAATTAGTTGGTGGTATTAAAAACTCAGAGAGAGAAAAAAAAAAACACAAAAAAAACCCAAGTTAAATTACAGCTACACGTGTCCTTTATGCAATGGGGTGTGTGAAAGATGCTTTGGATTTTAATGTTTGCCTTAATGGAGACTTGGAATTGCAATGTTTGTCAAAATCTCTCATCTTCAGCTTGGGAGAGGAATATTAATTACTCTTTTAACTACCAGAGGTAAATAAAATGAGCATCCACTGGCTGCCTGAGGGGAAAACTGCAGATTTACTGCCAACGTGACAGTGGAGCACTAAATGTCAGTTTTGTCAAACAAATTTAGAGGAACAGTGAAACTATTAAGTTCCTGTGGTGCTGGGGGTTTTGCCTGGCAATGAATGGCTGTGGGAGCAGCAGGGGCACTGTACCATATGGAACACTAACGGGGCTAAATTGAATAAAGGAGATGAATGAGGAGATCCAGACTCACTCAATTAGTTTATAACTGTCTATTAACTTCTGGTGGTGGCTTTGAATAAACAAGAGATTAACCAGCACCCCCCCCTCTTCTTTCACCAGCAGACTGGTACCTCTTGGGTTCCTCCACCTCCTAACCACACCACTTGAGTGGTGCAAGTTGGGAGGTGCTTTCTCTGCAAGAAGCAGCTCAAAATAGTTCAGGCCTGGCTCTGCACCCCAAAAAGTTCCATGATTAGTCACCCTGGAATTCTGCCTGTTCCTTAGGAGTGGGTTGCACCTTGAGCTGGTCACAGCAACTGATCCAGCAGGGAAAGGGTTGTGGCCAGCACCAAAATGACAAGTTAATTACCACGTCTGGCTGTGCCCCAAACCTCTTTTAGCACCCAAATCCTTTTAGCAGTGAAGAGCTGATGCATTAGTGTGTCCCTGACTAGGACCTGGCAGTGCTGGGTTAATGGTTGTACTTGATGGTCTTGAAGGTCTCTTCCAACCAGAAGGCCTCAGTGATTCTCTGTCACCACCTGACAAGGCTTGTCACCATGGAATTGCTTCAAGTTCAGCACTTTCAGACAGAATCCTGGATCTTAAACCTTAAATGGCATTTAAACTACTCTTGAAATTCTTCCCTGAGTGACAGCCACAAGTTTTGAGTCATCCCAGTGCAGAGCTGAGGGTCACTCTGCCCATCTGTGGGTCATCTGAAAAGGGCAGGTTGCAGGTATTTGAGGACACTTGGAATCTCATCCTGGTTTTATCCCTGTTGCTGTTCAGCACCTACTGAAACCTTTCATCTGTTGGCCAAAGGCAAGTCTCTTCTCCATCTCCTGTGAGAAAATTCTTTGGTGTGAGGGTGTCAGAGCCTGGCCCAGGCTGCCCAGAGAGGTTGTGGAGTCTTCTCTGGAGAGATTCCAACCCCCCTGGGCACTGCCCTGCTGGGCCCTGCTCTGGGTTACCCAGAGCATCTCCAGTGTCCCTCCCAACCCCTACTGGTCTGTGTTTCTATGAACCAGGGGTCCACATCTTTTCCTTCACCCTGCATCTCTGAGTCTGCATTTGGAGAAAAGTGTTTATTTAGCTTCTTGTTACCAGAAGTTCTCAGAGTTTCCTCACACATAATTCTCCTTATGTCAAAATATTACTACAGTATCATTGCCCACTCTTATTTAATTACAGTTATTTATAGCACTGCAGTGTTTTGAAGGAAAACTTAGTGACTGTGTGTGTCCCTAATGAATTGCACGGGCATCCACTCATCTGTTTCCAAGTTACTGGTGAGGAAATGAGCACAATACTGGTTTTTATCCAGTGTTTGTCAGCTGAAAGGTTTGCTGGTGATTGTTAGAAGTTACACCCTGCTGAGAGGTGCTGTTGCTCCAGGCAGTGACTTGTAGTCCAATGTAAAGCTCTTGTAAGTAGAATCGTGGAATATTTTGCTTGGAAAAGACCTCTAAGATCACGGAGTCCAACCATCCCCCAGCCCTGCCAGGGCACCACTGCCCCATGGCCTCAGCACCACAGCTCCAGGGCTTGGAAACCCCTCCAGGGCTCACAGGGACTCCACCCTGCCCTGGGCAGCCTGGGACAGCCCTGGGGTGGAGAAACTGTTCCTCAGCTCCAACCTCAACCTGCCCTGGGGCAACCTGAGGCTGGTTCCTCATCCTACCCCCTTGCCTGTGGTGCAGCACTTCAGTCATCCTGTCACTAAGGGGATTCCATTGGTAGTTTTCCAGGTTGAAGGGATGTTTGAAGAGCTGCTGGAGTTCCATTTGGCCTCACACCAGCAGACAGCAGCAAAGGGAAGCCCATTAGCTCCTTAAAAGAGGCATCACTCCTTTCTCCAAGGGAATGCACCAGCCTGAAGTGTTTGTTCACTTAACCCTGCCCTGAAGTCAACCGTGAAGAGTTTTCTCTAAGTCCCCTGTTGGAAGCTGCAGGGATTTCCTTGGAAAGACAGAGCTTTTTAACAGGTTGTCTAGCTGGGCTGGGATCTGTCAATCCAGTCCAAACAGTTGTTTGACATCTGATCTTCACATGGTTAGCATTTGAAGCCAGCAGGGTGTTAAAAGAGAAATGGCCATGCTCTGCTCTGCGAGTGTGATCTCCCTGTTGCTGTGCAGTGATAGGGCTTTGACTTCAGAAAGCAATCACAACACCAGAGCTTTATTTTTTATATATACCTTTAATTATTTTTTTTTTAAGTGAAAAAGAAAAATTTCAGCAGGTTTTGGAGGAGGATAAAATATCTGCATATTTCCATATGACTGGAAGTGATGTCATACAAGGTAATATCCTGCTAATTTGTATTTCTACCCTCTAATTTCTATTAATGGGACTCCTTCCCAGACCTGTCTCCTGACCTACCCTGCAGTTTGACCCAGACATTAAGACACTCCCTCTTAAATTCCCTCTCCCTAATCACCTAGAAGCTCAACAGAGAATTCTCTACTAGCTCTAATATTCAATAAACTCATGGTAAGGACATGATGAACCATCAAATAGTTTTCATAAGATGTTTAAAAGTTTTGCTTTCTTCATTACCAAATTCTGTTGTTTGCTTTTTAATTAATTAAACAAAAAAAAAAAAAAAGGGGGGGGGGTGATTTCCTTGCAGCTGTTGCACTTTCCATCCTTTCTATGTAAATAATGAGCCAGAGAGTTAATTTTAGCACTGCCACATTAGATCTTGGAAACATCAGCATGGTTTGTTACTCTGAGAGGAATATTTTGTTCTTTCCATCACAAAAACCTGTTCATTCTGTTCCTGGCTTCGTTGCTGCCTCCGTGGGACACCTCAGAGAGGTCTGTGGGTCCCTCTCCAACTCAGTGTCTTTATTCCTTCCTAATTCCCTGTATTTGAAGCCCTGGGCTGTGTACTGTAAGAACAGCACCCATCAGTGCTGCTCAAAGTGCAAATTCCACCTGGCAGGCCATTTTCACAATATATTAGTATTTGATTTGTTTATTCAGTGTTTATTCATTGCCTTCTGAAGAGCAGCACAGTGCCTAGCAACTCCAGCCAACACGTGTAGTGAGTATCCTTGCAAGGGATTCTATTAAGGATATAATCCACATTATTTCTAGCTTTCATTCCCTTTGCTCCTGAGGAATTTTACCATGTAAGCTCTGTTTGGAAAGTCTCAGATTCTTTTCTGAGGGTAAGAGGTGTCTTTCTGCCTTGAAAAAGTGTATTTTCACAGCAAATAGAATTAGATATGGGGAAGAGACATTCATTTTCTCTCTGTGTTTCTGTGACAGAGGTGTGGACTTAAAAGGTAGCATGGTTCACATGGAAATTCTGATTCCTCAGGCTTTGGATTATCATACTGCTTGTGGGTGGCAAAGCTTGAAGTGAAAATCCCATATTATAGGCAATCATTAATTAACATTCTTTTCAAATAGTATGGTTATTGCAGCTAGAACACTGATTTTTTTTTTTTTTTTTTCAGAGGAAACTGTATTAGGAAGATTTAGAGAAGCTTTCCTTGACACCTTTCTTTCATCTTTTAATTAAGAAAGCTTTCAGTGTTAATAGGTTGGAGTTTGCCAGAATTAGAAATGAAGGTATTTGAAATGTTCTCACCTAAAGCCACTGTGGTGTGCAGCTGTAACACAGTGTTAGAGCACAGAGCTGTAAAGTGGATTAATCAACCTTCCTTGCCTTAAAAACCTCCTATTAACACCTTCATTATGACACCTAAGAGCCCAACACATCTAGCTGCTAAAAGAAGCAGAGGCTGGACAAATTCATTAGAATCACAGAATCGTTCTGGTTGGAAAGCATCAAATCCAACCTGGGAGAAGAGCCCAAGACCAGCCTCTGACCCCACAGGATCTGAATCATTCCCATTGGAAGAGGCCAATGAAGGCCTCTTGAAGGCCTTAAAGGTCTTGAAGGTTTTAAATCCAACCCTGAACCCAGCCCTGCCAGGGCACCACTGCCCCATGGCCTCAGCACCACAGCTCCAGGGCTTGGAAACCCCTCCAGGGCTCACAGGGACTCCACCCTGCCCTGGACAACCCTCAAGGGGATGAAATTGTTCCTCAGCTCCATCCTCAACCTCCCCTGGGGCAACTTGAGGCCTTCGCCTCGGGTCCTTTCCATCGTGACAGTAACAAGGGCTAAGAAGGTGTTTTCTTTCATCATTAACCAGCCTTTTGTAAAATGCTAATTAGCTTCAGGAAGAGCATCTCCTAAGGTGTCATGAGGGTGTTCCTGTGAAGAGCTTTCATGTTCATGTTGTCTGGCACCACACATCACACAGCTCCCTCCTCCCCAGCAGGCCCTGCTGGTGTCTGCTCGCTTCTCTACTCAGATCAGATGACAGTAGGATGGGGGAAAAGAAGAAAGGCAAAAAGCTGTAGAGACAAAGGGGAAGACTTGCCATGTCAAAGGCAAAAAGACATCTTTTTAAACAGCCCTGTTCTAAATAAGGTTTGCTTGTACCACGTGCAAAGCCTCTAATACCCCTCTCCACAGTGGTATGAAGGAGGGAAATCCCTCTGTGACCCACTAGAACCTTCACATCTTTCCCTCATCAAAATTGTTCCTTTTAAGCTTTTGCTCTTAAAACAAAATCAGGTATGTCTGTTCATTTGCATACAAAAGAACCTAGGTGCCCTCCTTAGCTGTAGATAAGTGAATGCTTGATTTCATTGGAGCTGAAATAGTGGAGCAGAAAAGGGTGTAAAGCAGTGTAATGTCATGTTACATTGATGTACCATTAGTGTAGCAGGAATCAATACAAATCAAACCCAATGGGAAATGGAGCATTTCATCTTCATTAAACTGAGAACATGGGTATTACTAATACCATATTAGAAAAATCAAACCATAATTTGCCTTTTTTTCAGGGAAAATTGCCACGTTCTCCTTCTGCAGTTCAATGCATCCAGCTCTCTAATGAAACAGCTTTATTGAGAAAAATACTTCACACAAGCTCTGCTCTTGAAGTTAGAAAGCTGGTTTAGTACATGTGGTAGAAAAAAAAGAGGATAAATTAAATTAATAACTAAAAAAAAAAAAATCTGTCAGATTTAATCATTTGATTATATGCAATTTCACTGCTGTTATCCTTTATTGGTTCTGAGTGTGCACCTCATGTGTCCAAAGAAGGGGCAGAGTTGAGGGTTGAGTTCAAGTCTGCAATCCTTTAAATCCCTGGGACTTTCTTTTAGGAAAAAAAGCCCTTTTACCAGAAGATTTCATGGGAATCCTTGAGTAATTTGGATCAGAAGGGACCTTCAGAGGTCTTTCCTAACCTCCTACTCAAAGGAGGCTGACTCTCAATTGAGTTGCTCAGGGAATTTGTCCAGCAGGGCTCTGAGTATCTCCAAAGAAGGACTTTTGGGCAGTGTTGATGCTTTGAGAAGAAAGGCAAAGCAGAATAAAAGCATTAATTACAGTGGTAGCATTAATGAGACTCTTTTGGTTGGATTGGATTAAATATTCAAGTTCCTCACATATGTTTTCCATCAGGACTTCCAAGGTCCCTCCAACCCTGCAGAAGAAACACCATGACTTCTTTAACAGAAGCAACATAAAGAATACAGACTGGAAATTCAAAGTACAACCCAAAAAGGGTATCTTGACAAACAGAAACCAGTACTTGGAATTTTCAGACTAGGATTAGTCTGAAAATTCTAGGATTACAATCCCCATAAGTATGAAAAAATCTATAAACCCACGATTGAGTTGGATGCTTTTGCAGAGTTGTTTTTAATATGATTTTTAGGGAGAGCTTTTATTCAATCACATCTTCAGACTGAGTGATGCTCATTAAATGGTTGCAGATTAAAGCATTCCCCCCCCCAAATAATTATGAGGTGTCTTTGTAGCGTATCACAGACACACAAAGTAATTAATTTTGCAGTTAATTAATCCTGCCTCTATCACAAATAGCCTAAACAATGCAAAAAGGTGAGTAATTCTAAGTGTTATTAAAGCAGATAAAGTATTTACACCCTTGTTTCTTGCACAACCTGTGCAGGGATTGTTGATATAATTAAAAACTTCTATATTTAAAAGCCTTTCTGTGCACTAGTTCTGCTGCTTACATAGCTGAAAATCAGGAATTCTTAATTCCTTATTTTTTTCCATGCTTTTTTATCCACTTTTATCACATTCCCACTTCAGCTGCCTCAGTTTTAAACTGAGGACTCCTTATCTGTGTAAGGATCTCTGCTCTTGTGGTAGGATCCCTTCCTTGGATCTTCCCATCTCCTCTATCTCTAAATACCTGAAAAACTGCAGACTTGGGGGATAAAAAAAAAAGTACATTCAGCTAAAATCTGCTTGACTGAGTCCAGTGGGTGTTTTTTTATTCACAGTACAAAATGCTGGCTGGTATTGCTCTCCTTCCTCTAACAGTTGTTTCAGAGTTGAACTTTTCCCACCAGACCTATTTCCAGAATTAGATTCAGCTTGAGAAGCACTGTACAGTTGTTACTGCCATCCAAACAATCTGCTGGAGCTTCATTATGGGACCAAAACCAAAAGTGAAGGAAATGAGAAAATGGGAGTGTCATTTCTCCAAGCAAACGAGCTGAATTTTCAGCACATTTCAGCTTCATGCTGCTGGTGTCACAAGCAAAAAAAAATCTGGATTTCCTTGGGCAGTTTTGCAACATGTTGGAAAGTCTAGTGGAGGAAACATAGAGCAGCCAATAAGCTCCTGTGTGGTTGAAGATACCTAAAAGATCTTTTTGGTGGATGGGTATGGGTTGATTTCTCTGATTTCCACAGAGAAAAGTCATGGAATGAACAGAAAGGAGAAGCTCAGATGGTCTGTGGAACAGTTTTTCTGTGTAAACCTTCCAGAAGGAATCTGGAAAACTGGAATGAAGTCTGTAGGCAAGGGTTTGGGGAAAGGAAAGTCTGAGATCAAGGAAAAAAAATCCAAATGGGCATAGGATCCACCATCAGCCCAGTCATCTCATGGAGCTGGAAGGAAAAATGGAGTTATTTAGTGATGGGAACTAAGGCAAAACTTTGAGCTTAGACAGAAACAGATCTGGGGGGGAGGGAAAAAAGATGTATTTATCCAAAGCACTTCAATATATGGATTTATATATGAATAATATTTAATATCAAGATCTCTCTAACAGACCAATCCTGCTGATTTGCACCCAGTGCAATCCCCTCTCCTCTAATAATGTGCTAACAATGGAATAATTAATGGGTTTTAATAGATGGAGCCTGTGCTAGAGTCACTCACATCATCTCAGCATCCCAGTAGACCCCTTGAACTCAGTGGTCACCCCCAAAAGTGCTGTTCACTATTTCAGGGCAGCTGCCCCTTGATTTCCAGACACCCTTGAAACCAATAAAAGTTGCCAGAAATCCAGAATAATTCCAAATACCTCCATCATTCAGCCCCCACCAGTCCAACCAACCACATCCACTCACCGAGTCTCGTCTGGTTTTCTTTCTCCCCTTGTTTTTTCCCCCTCCCTCAACATTCATTTCCCCAGAAAACTGGCTAAAAAGAGGAAAGAGACATTGAGCAGCACACGGCAGGAGATGACAGTGATGGTGAATTCAATGGATAAAAGCTACACTGAGCAAGGCACCAACTGTGATGAAGCTTTTTCTTTCATGGACACGCACAATCTCAATGGGAGATGTAAGTTTTTTTCCCTTCTCTTTTCTTCCCTTTCTTTGTTTTTTTTTTGTATTTTTTCATATTTTTTTTCTCCCTTCCCCCCCCCCCCCTCTCAAGGTGGAAGAAAGGTGCAAATGGGTTTTAAAATATTCCTCATTACTCAGTCATGGAAAATCCATGGGGCCCAGAGTCTCCCACTGTGCAGCACATTACAGGGAGGATTCGAATGAGCAAGAGAGGCAGACATCAAGAATAGACTTCTTTAAAAATAATAAGGATAATTGAGCTTTTTCCTGGCCATCCTTTTCTTCTGCAGAGGAGCAAAAGACATTAAAAAACAGCTGTAGTTTTCCCTTTCTCCAATCTCTTATTATGTTAAAAATCTTCTATCCCTCACATTCTGTCCCAAGTCCTTCAGATGCTCCCCCTTCTTTTTTTTTCAGGTAGGTGAAATTTATTCCCCAATGCCATAACTTAATAATGGTGATCTGATTGTCTTATTATTTCCAATTCAAGATGATGCTCTTTCTGTTGCTCTCACAGAGGAAGAACTCAGTAGAACTCTCTGTTCTGCAATTTCCAAAGAGATTCTCTTAATATCCTGGGTCTTCTTGGATCAACCTTGAAAATAAATAAAATTGGGGATCTAACATTGCTTGGGTTACAATTTGAGTCCAGGCCTCACTCCTGGCTGGGGGGTTGGCACTAAGCAAAGAAAATCCAGTAATTTTTCTAATTGTTCAAGGGAATGAAAAAAAAAAGACTTAACCACGTTCAAAAAACTTCATTTTTTTTTGGTAGTTCTTACAGAACCTCCTTTTTTTTTCTTGTGTCCCAGTGCTTTTGAACATCCTCAGTTTGTCAGAAGACTGAATTTTGTTTCAAGTGCACAAAACCCAACTCCCACTCTCTAATAACAGGCTGAAGAACAAACACTCTGGGAGGGTGATGCAATGAGCAGCATTTTTTGGCAATTTGCAATATGAATTTGCCTTGGAGTTGCTTCTGAAATGGCTTTGAAAGAGAGCTTTCAGAATCTTGCCTTTCTTGCTGAGAGCAGTAAATGAGATTGGGTCCTTCTGTGGGGAGATCAAGAGGTTTGATTCCAGCTTCCCTCACCTTGATGTTCCTGAAGGGTCACAACAACCAGCAGCTGCAGTGAGTTCCTGGGACTAAATCCTCATGATATAAACCACCTTCAACCAGTTTCCCCCCCTCCAGGGCTACAACCTCTAGTTAGACTTAGCATGAGAAGCTTGGGCCCCAGAAGAAGCTGGTTTGACTTTAGGAGTAATCTTTGTGGTCAAGAAGTTTAGAATATTCCTATTTTTTTTTTATTTTATTCAACTGGCTGCTTTCAGTATCCAGCCAGTAGCTGCAGCATCCCTGACCTCAGCTCATCTCTGCATCTGTATCCAAAAGAAACCCCAATTTTTTTATGGCCAGGAGACAGAAATTAGTCTGAGATACCTTCAGTCATAAGGTAACTGCCATGATTTGAGCCACTTTTCCCATAGCTCCATCTCAACAAGGATGAGAAAATTGATTTTACTCTGGAAAATCAACCAAAAATAAGGTGGGTGGAAGCCAACGGGAGGAATCTCCCTCCTCCTCCAGCAGATCCTCTCTTCTGGTGGACTTTTTTGTCCCCCAAACTGGACTTTTTTGTTCCCCAAACTGTCCATTTTGTTCCCCCAATTCCTGTTAATGTGTTTATGGATATATTTCTGCTCACTGCTCTGAGCTGTGCAGGCAAGAAACTCAGAAGCTGCATTTGCCACGAGCTTTGCTTAGAAGCCTTGAAACCCCCAGTTCCATCATTAATAACTCCCCCAGCTGAATGAATTTGTGCTCACAACAGCAATTCACATCATCTTTTTATCCCTGGGAACTGCCTGGGTGTATTTTCTTGTGTTGGGCTTTCCCAGAGGGTTTACAAATGGTGAAGTGGTTAAATGCCAGTGTGAAATGATGACAAATTTGGTTAAACAGTGATACTCAGAGCATGAGTCTCTCTCTTAAAATGATCCCCCTGCCTGAGCACATCAAAAAAGGAGGAAAAAAAATCAAACAGTATTTATAGTGTTATTAAATACACTTATTAATGATCAAAGCTTCTGCCAGAGCCACCTCTTGTCAGTGTCAGATCCTCCTTCAACCTGTGATTTACAAACTTATTTGTCACCAGCACCCAAAACCCCTTTCTCCAATGCCCTTGCTTTGTAGAGACTTGTTGAAACTGAGTGAGCAACATCACTCCTGGTTTTTCCCTGCCTGCTGTGGGGCTCCAAACCAAAATCCCCCCACCTCTGTGTCCCTCTGCTCCAAGAATCCCCCCCAGGGGCTGCTCTGTCTCTAACTGCCTCTGTTTCTCTTTGCAGCTGTATCTTCACCATCTTCATTTACAGTGAAAACTAACACACTGAGCACGACAGTGCCTAATTCTTATTACCCAGGTAACTGAATTTTTTTCTCCTCCTTTTCTGCCCTGGATTGCCCTTTTAATAATCAAAATCACAATACTGCACTCCTTGCCACTGAAATTTAATACAGCAGCTTTCTGCAAGGAAACTCAGGAGCATTTATCAATCATTTACTGTTCTCTCTCTTCTTTTTTTTTTTTTTTTTTACCTTTTCTGCATTGACCTGCTTATGATGTATGACAGATCCATTTGTGCCAACTGCAATTTTAGGTGAGAACATTTCCCTTTATCAACGTTCATTGCTGGAGTCATTTAGAAAAGCCAGAGGCAGCCAAAAGCTGTTTTCTGCTTCAGGGGGTGGGTGGGCTACCCTGAGAATGCTCTGGACACTTCTCAGGCTTGATTCCTATTGTCATAGTGCAAGCCAGGGGGGAAAAAAGAGAAATAATCTGATGTTTATGCATGTATTTGGAGTGACAAAAGAATTTGATTATTGCAGCAATTGAAATAGTTTTCCCTCGTTTATTTTTTTCCCTTTTATCTCAGAACTGAAGATGTCACTTCTTAAAAATAATTTTTATTATTTTTTTTTTCCCTAATTAGACTGTGAAAAATCAGACTAAAATGCATTTTGGGCCATTCCCACAGTGCTGTTTCTTCTCACAGTCCCACATAGGTTGTGACAGTGAAGTTGCAGAGGAGAGAGGGCATTTTGAACAGCAAAATAACACTTCAGAGCATGGAGTTTAGGATGCATCAGGTGTCCCAGGAATGGTGGAAAGGAGTAGAAGTGTCAGGTAAAAAGAGCCAGAGGGTAAAGCTGCTCCACTGGGAGTTGGGGAGAACCTGCTGCAGTCCCATGGCAGGCAGGGAGAGGGAAAAGTGAGCATGAGGCACTGTTGGATTTCCAATGCTTGAGTAATTCTGCTTCTTTTCATTGACACCTTCCCATACTAACCTTAAACTAAAGCTAGGGGGTTAAAAAAAAAAAAAAAGAAAATCAACCAAAAAAAAATAATAAGAAAAAAGCACACAAAAAGCCCAAAGAAAAAAGCAAACACAAAAAAAAAGCACACACACAAAACTGGAATGTCCACACAAAATGGCAAACACACAGGAAAAAAGACACACAAAACCCACAAAATGCCTCAAAAAAGAGAAGAAAAAGACATGAAAAAACACACACAAACCACAAAGAAGCAAAGTACACAAAGGAAAAAACCAAGCACACAATAAACCACCCACAAAAAGCCAAACCAAACCAAAAAACCCACAAAAAAATCCACAAAACAAAAAAAAATCCACCAAAAATACCCAAACAAACCAAAATACCCAAAAAAAACCAGAAACACAGAAAAAAACACACAGAGAAAATTAAACCAAAACTAAAGAAACCAAAACCAACCAACTAAAAACCCCAAACAGACCTCAAACACCCAAAAGAAAAAATCAAAATATATTCTGTACCAAGAATTCCAATTCCAATATTAAGCCTGTTTATCCCTTTTATAATATTGGGTATTTTTACACCAAATATTTTTTTTCCTCATCCTTTTTCTCCATATCACTGTAAAAAA
>JAOEGS010009405.1:0-43625 GCA_025447755.1 Corythornis vintsioides
TGTAGAATTGTAAAAACATATTTACAAATAACTTTTTTTTTTTTTAACATTATATATACATCAGCACAACAGAAAGAAAGGAAAAATAAAAACAACCCCAAATCTAATAAAATTACTTCTCTAGCACTTGGTCCCAGTACGGAGTATTTGGAGGAAGCTTTGCAAAGACAATTGAGACTCAGCCTTCATCACCACTTATTTACCAAAAACCCTCCTTTATGCATTGGCAGGTGAGCCCCGGGCTCCGGAGAAGGGATCACTGTGCCGTGCCCCGTGCCCGCTGCCTCCTCATCCCACCAGGCCGCTGTCGTGCGGGGCAGGACAAGTCCATGCCACACCAGCTCCTTGGACAGGACAGGTTTGTGCCACACCAGCTCTTCACCCCTTCACCCCCGTGCCCACATCCCTTCAGGTGCCGTTTCTCTCACTGTTTGCCTGCCCCACCAAGAGCCGCTTGCCTGCAAGCTGGGCTGAGAACTTTGGCTGGTGCTCAATTTCACTGCCTGAGGGCTTGAGGAGGCTCCTGCTGAAGCAGGGGACAGGCAAACCCCCGCTGGCTCCAGCAGGAACTGGAATAGGTCCTTGCGCTGTATTTTTTTAAAAGGGGTTTGCTAAAAGAGATGTAACTAAAGCATTTAAAAAAATTTCGCAGTCTGGGCAAGCTGCATTGCTAGCTCACCTTGACTGCCTTAAAAATCCATGCCTACGATAAAAATGCAGCTTATCCTGCAGACATTACAGAGTTTGTGGAGTCTGCTTCTCTGGAGGTATCAAAATCCACCTGGATATGATCCTGTGCAACCTGCTCTAGGTGATCCTGCTCTGGCAGTGGGGCTGGACTAGATGATCCCCAGAGGTCCCTTCCAGCCCCTGCCATCCCGTGATCCTGTGATTCAGAGCAGATACTTGCCCTTGTCTAGGTAATCCCTGCCAGGTATAAGAGGGAGCCGTAACTGGGCACTTGGATGGTTCCAGGCCTGTTTTGCTCCTGCTCCTTAACACGATGCATATCTGTGCTCCACAGAGAAAGGCAGGACTTGAAAACACAAAGTGCAAATCCCCTTGGCTCCCGTGGATTTCAGCGGCTGAGCGCCTCGCACCGCCGGGCCCAAGGAGTGCAGCACATGGGGAGGTAATCAGCAGCTGGACAGTGGGTACTGGTACCTGTACACCAGAGACACTTGAGCTGCAGAGCACACAGAGGCCAGCATTAGGCCACAGGTTCCCAAATGCTTAGGACTGTGAATCATGTTAACTTTTTTTTATGCATCACTATAAAACCTGATAAGCAGCTTTGATCTGAAAACACTAAAAAGGTGATAGGTTTCAGAGGACAGCTTCCCTCGGTCTCAGCCTGCAGCTCAGGAACCACTGTTCATTCACTCAGGATGGCTGCTGTCTCAGTGCTGTGCAAGATAATCACAACTTCATTACAGTGCTGCTCAGCACTGGTCCACACAGTGGAGATACTGACACATTGCTATTACCTAAAAGCTTATAAGGGCACACCTGATGTTTTGGAATAATGGCATTGATTATTTTACCCTTTCATGAATGATCTTTGCAGTAGTCCTTCATTGGCTCCTGTTCTTCAAATGCTGCAGTGAATTTTATTCCAACAAACCAGAAAGACTAGACCTGTTTAAAACTGCCAATCAGGTTGCATATAACACTGATTGCCCAGACACTCCAGGGCAATGCCACCTGCCAAACCTGCACTTTCCAAGAGAGAGGAGAAACTCATTCTTCCCATTTAACTCTCCCTGTACCTCTTCTCATACCTGATTTCTCCTCCCCTGCCTGCCCCTTGGTGGCAGTTGTCGCTCACCTGAAAAAAAGTGCCAGATTTATGGTCTCCTACAATTTTATTGGACTTTTATCACTCTGCAGTGAAAACGGTGACCTCCCCATCACTGTTTAGGTTTGTTAAGAGTGTGCTGTGCGTTCCCTTGTGGCAGCCCAGAGATGGTCCCGCAGGCCTGGCTATGGCTCACTGAGACCTGCTCCCCCTGGAGTTAAGCCAGTTTCTGATCAGGGCCTGTGCAATCGCCCACGGACACCTTTAGGCTTTGCTCCCGGCTGTTCTCACCTGCTCTCCTGAAGGCTGCGGTGTTTAGTCACATGAGGTGGGAGATACCGGGTCCACCCCAAACCACTGTGCAACGATGCCTCATTTCAGTGAGGAAAGACCAAATTTTACCAACTAGAGGCATCACCTGGCTTTTCCAGTTTCCCCATCCTGCCCCCTGCCCCGCACAGAGCAGGTGCCACCACACAATGGAGATTGCTTGGTGGAAGTCTTGGGATGCCGATTTTCTCATCGTCCCCTGAATCTTCCAAAGTTGGCTACAGATCAGCTCAGCTTGCACGATTAAAATCAAAAGAAAACAAATTAACCCCAAAGCAATTAAAACAAAAAAAACCCAACAATTCAAGGATGGGGAGAACATCCAGCTCTCTCTTTTTTTTTCAAACGTAACAACCAAAGCTCCAGACTATACAAGCCCATTCACTGGGGGTTTCCAAACAACTCATCAAGTTCTTGTATCCACTCATCCCCTGGTCCGCTCTTAATGATGGAGTCCACGAGGTCTGCGCCCTCTGCTAAACTGGAGAATGACCCCCCTGCTCCTTCATTACTGTAGTTGTAAGATATGTCCTGAGTGGGATTCCTCTCATAGGCCTGGCCTTGGCTGCTCTGAGCAAAGTTACCACCTGGCATTTGCTGTGTCGGAGGCTGACTAAAGCCAGACATGGTTGGGACCCCTTGGTTTATTGCAGGCATTACCATCGGCCTGGCCTGACTGGCTCCTTGTTGTCCAGGTAGCGGCTGCAGCAACTGTCGCCCCATCGCTGGGTTCAGGGCTCTTACTGTTCCACTCGCGTCCACAACTGTCTGATTAAGCCCCTGTGGGAAGTGTTGCTTGGACAGCCGTGGCTGGCCAGGCTGCATCGGGTACGTTGTGCCGTTATTGAAGGGCCCCATTTCACTGCTAGTCCTTCCGGGTATACCTTGTAAGCCTCGTTGCTGCCAGTTTTGTGTTCCTTGAGGGACAGTCCCCATCAGGTTTTGAAGTCGTGGTGCTTGTGGCCTGGGTAAGACCTGGCCCACAGGTCCTTTCATCTGCTGCTGATGCTGGGGCAGAGCAGAGTTTACCAGCATGTTCTGACCAAAACTGCCGACCATTGCCACTGCTTGTCCAGAGGTGGGCTGCCTGGCTCCCTGGCCCGCATTATGTGCCATGTTCATGCTGCTTTGGTTTGGGTGCTGCAACATTTGGCTCATCCCTGTGCTCATACTGTACATTCCCGGCTGGCTGGAAGAGGTGTTGCTGTAAGGAGCCATGCCCATGTCTGACTGGCCTGCGGTCGTGGGCAGCGTGCTCGGGTTCTGTGAGGGACCCATTGCCATCATGCTTGCGTTTTGGGCCATCATTCGGGATGTCCTCATGCTCTGGAGAGCTGCTTGGTTTCTCACAGCTGCTATATCTTGGGGAGAACCTACACCAAAAAGGGAGGAAGGTGAGCAGAAAAAAACGCATAAACTGTAAATTTTCATGAGCATGTCTTTGCATGAGAGAATCTGCTGGAGCTTTCTGCACCACAGTAGGATTTGAGATTGCTGTGCTATCTGGGTAAATCAATTATTGTTTCATGTGAAGGTTAGCCGAGGGTGGGAAGGCCACCCACCCTTGGGAGATGGGCTTGCTGCCTCATGTTAGTTGCGTTTCAGAGATGATGCATTCCACTTCACTCTGGCTGCAACCTCTGGCCTGACCTGTTGAGTCTCCTCTCCTTGAAGGTGAGAGTCAACTCGGGTCGAGTGCCACCCTGAACAGGAATGGCTGATTCTGTTACATATTCCCTTTGCGAAGCAGGATGCTGTTCAGCCAAGAACACCATTGCTGCAGACCAGCAGCCTCATTTCCCTTAAGGCCTAAAATGAGGCTGGCAAGGTTAAAAGGCCAGTGATTTACCCCCTAAGTAATTCTCAATTATGAAAGTTTTTGGATGCGTACCCACAGGGATTAATGGCTTCGGATCCTTGAAGAAGGGAGGCAACATGATCGCTCATGTGATGCATGATTACAGCCATGGTTGCCTCCCTGACTAACCTACTAAGGTGCCTAAGCCAGAGAGCCACCAGATCTGCAGGTCTAAAACAGGCCTGCCTTTCTCTTACTTTGTGGGACCAGAGATTGTTTTTTAGCAGTGACTCGGGAGCCAAAGTTTTTCCAAAAGTAAATGTGAGTCTTTCTTTTTGTGTGTATTTTTTTCCCCAGGACCAGTGACAATGTGCACCCTCCTCCAGGAAAAAAAAAAGTTAGTCCCTAAAGCTTCAAAGTTGGGCACGTAGTGCCTATCTTCTTCAGATAAGCCTCATTTGGCTTCTAAGAAGCAAATGAGAAGGCATCCACTGGTCTTCAATGGCAGCAAAGCAGCTAAACCAGTTTACCATTTGAAGCTCTCTTTTAAATATCTCCATTGTCTTTCAAAAGTAAGCCTTGGAAATGGAAATGTCAGGCTCAGAAGGCCAATCAATTTTTTAATAGCTCAGGAGGCATAAATGAATGGATTTTCTATATCATTATTACTGATTAGATCTATGGAAAGAAGAAAAATTGTTTTTTTGCAGACATTTAGAGCAGAGAGAGTGTATTAGTAAATCAATATTATAAGCACATTTTATTCCACCTTAGGCCAGTGATGGGAAACCAGAAAATCCTAACCTTGTTAAATTCCACACCGTGACAGATAACTGAGCCATGCCTGTGTCTTCCTTTCAGGGGTGGGGGGAGCTATCGATTTCCAGGAAGCCAATATGCTTCTGTATTTACTATCTTTATTTAAAAACAATTACCAGAGCTATGATTATGCCACGGGTTCATTGTGCTCTCGAGTCACTACTGTACCAAACTACATACATTCCTCTGTGGGTGAAGCTCCAGAAGTAAGAGGAGCACAATTGGTCCTGGCTCAAACCTTATGAAAGGCAAGAAGTAAATAACTGTTGCCTTAAGAGTCACAAACTGCACACCAAAATCTGCATGCTCTTAAATCAACCCCCAGCTGTTGTCCCTTGGCTGTAGAGAACATAGCAGAGCAAGTATGGAGAACAGAGACTACTGGGCCCTGTTATTTATGTCAGCTGGGTTTCCATGAGAAAGGGATACAAATAAAGGAACTGTCCTCTCCATAGCTGTGCACACACTGCAGAGGGAGGATGGCTGCAGTTCCTTTTTACTGCATCAGGGCAAGCTTCTGGAGGATGCTTTTAGAGCCCAACATATAGATAAATGAAACATTTTGTAGCATGAAGATAGACCATCTGGCTCTCATTGGACCAAGGCAAATGTAGAGGCTCCTTTTACTTTATCCATGCTATCTAACAGTTTTCTTAGTTTTTGGCTTTGTGGTGCCCTTGAGTTTTCCTAACTTAGATCACCTCTTCCTTCCACAATGAAAAGCAGCCTCTTTTTACAGTGGCTCCAGCAAGTGCTTAAGAATCAGATAATGTTAAGAACTTACTTAATGAATCTTTAGCCACTGTTCTAATTCACTATGGCAGTTGAAAACCTCCAATGGACTCACTACCAGAAAGTGGTTCACATAGTACTTTTGTTAACTTTTGTACTCGACATAAGACAGGAGATAAGACAAGGCCTGGTTAAAAGAGGGATGCAACAGATTTTAAGATTTTGGGCCACCTTCTGGTCTCATTCACACATAACCTACTGCACTGGATTACATTCTTATGACTAAATAGGGAAAATGCTGGAATACTTGTATTTAAATTAGCTCATTTATGAAAATTAATTCCTTGCTCTGTCAGATTAGCCTAAACTCTCTTCTCCATTTCTCTTAAATAATACATATGAAGGCAATGTTTCAAAGGAGCGTTAATGCAGAAAGATTTTACATGTGCATCTCAATGTATGGCACTGCACATACATAGATTTTGCAAATGCATTATTGAGGGGAAAAAATCATTTCATACAGAATTTATGCTGCCAAAGATAAAACCAAGAAGGCAATTAGAAGGGGCCACCTTGATAGATATCAGCAGAAGATCAGGTTGCCATACCCAGGCTTCCTGGGGGCAAGAACTGCAATAGGTTTACCTCCTTTGTTTTCTGTTGCAGTTACATGACTCTATTATGAACACACAGCACAAGCACATGTTAATTTCATGTCTGTTTGGAAACCATGGTCAGTGAAGACACGCAGCTGATGCTTTGCACCTAAAAAGCTCAGAAATTACCTTCTTTTTCTAAACCAAAATGACTGTACTTACATTATTCAGTTATCTGTGAACACATCAAAAGAATACTTGCTCTTTTTTTTTTTTGATAATTAAAAAAAAAAATCTCAATTTACATCTCAGATCATAGATATTCACTGTGTCCCACACCTGACATTTATCAGCCAGTTCTCCAGATAAGGGTGACCTCTCTCAAACTCTCTGCTCATCAAATTACATAAAGTAGGCAATGAAGAGGGTTGAAACCAAGGTACAGCAAAAGACACTAGCTGGGGAAAAAAAAAAAAAAAAGCATTGAGAGTGGAGACAAACAAGATAAATCCATGGGCTCCAGGTGTCAGAGAGGAACAATAAATTTCAAATTTAAAAAAAAAAAGCATCTTTTGCTGAGGGGAGAAGAAAGGAAATTAGAAATTTACCTAAATACACAAACCTGGCCTTTCCCCTTTGGTAAAATATGTGATATGTACAAGTGTGGAACAGCCTGTCTTCCTCTTCTGGCACACTGCTTAAAACCTTGTCTTCACAAAACGCATGAAACTTCCACATGTCTGCTACAGGGGAACCCTGACTCCAATACAGAGAAAAGAATGTGACTGTTACCTTGGAACTGATTGACCTGCTGCACCGGGTACGGGCTCCGCTGCTGCTGCAGGTGCTGCCGTGGCAAATGAGACTGCTGCTGCAACTGCTGGAACGAATGAGGGAAAGAAAGCAGAAGACTAATAAATCAGTGAGCTGGTGGCAAAAGTACAGCAGAACTGCAGCTTTTCTTATCAAGCCAGCTGTTCTGGAGAGACAAGCAGAGTCATTTGAAGAGTCCTCCTGAGAGCACTTGGGCTGCTCAGCACACAGACTTCTTTTGCTTCAAAAAGGAGCAAGTGCTGAGGCTCACATCACCTCTTCTTGCTTACAACCACTCCATCTCGACCTCTGCATTGTGAACTTGACTGTCTTTAGGCTGAAAGGAGAGGGAGGCAGATGAAATAACTTCTCTCATCCAGGCTTAAGGGTAACTGCAGCCACACACCCTCACACCCTTTCCTTCCCCCAGCCCTGTCAAGGTCTGGAGGTACAAGAATTTCCTCCAGCACCTTTGCACTCAGAACACACAGATGCAAGGAGTACTACATCCTGACCTGAGCACTGCAGCCTAGGACCATTCCCAGGCCAGAACAGAAATGACCATGAAAGCACTTTTCCTCTACAGCTTCAGTGAATTATATTTGGGGAGCAGGTGATTGCACAGTGCCTCCATCCCTTAATCCAGCCCACACTGGTCCTCTGTGGTTATTTTCTATGGATACTGATGCATCCAAAACAAAATCAAGGGCTGATTATAAAAACAGAGAGTGTGTTTACAAGAGCTTTCAAAGTCTAAGGTATACTCAATTAAGCACTTACTGAAAGGACACATCTCGGTGCTCTGTCTACAGCTGTACAAATAGCGTGTCCAAAAACAAGGGGGGGTAACAAAGGTAAGAGAATGGCAAAGGTGGGAAAGAAGCAAGTGCTCATCCCTGTGTTCATAAATACATGTTACAAACTATAAAAAAGATAAAGGCACCCCTGTTGGGCACAAACTACCAAAAAGCTAGGAGTGTAAGAACTGTGAGTTCATCACTCCTCTTCTGTGCCAACACACTTGACAGCCTCAGCCTTACAGTTTTGAACACTTTTAGACTTGCCTTCAGCAGCCAAGTCACTATTGGGCTCTTGGGTTTAAGCACTTGAATTGGCCTAATTCACAACAGGGGAACATTCCTGTACCCTTCTCTTCTGCACCTGTTCACTCCTGAACCAATTCATGCACCTTATCCTGAATATTTCTAGGAGCATCCTTCCTGTTCATTGGGGAGTGAATTTGTTTGTTTCTCATGAGGAGAGAGGAAGGTTATCAGTATTTCTGCAGATATACAACACACAAAAGTTCTAATGCAGATTAAAAAAGACCTCAGGTCTTGATCAGCAAGAGAGGGGAAGCAAAGCATACTGACCTATCAGAACATTAGGGGATGTTTAATCTTGGGTGTGAGCTGGTAGGAACTGAACAGTATGACTTTCCACTAACTTTCTCTTGGGTTTCTTTTAAACTACAGCTGACAGAAATATGCAGAAGACATCACCATTCAGACTGGGTACTTTAACATGGCTATTGCAAAGCCCGAGAGCTCCAGAAGCCAGGTGACAGAGTCCAATGCAGCAGTTCCACACTGCCACGGCAAGTGGTTTTACTGTTCTCCTGCTTCAGCCTGAGTCCCCCCACATCAAGCAGCTTTTCCTTTGTGCTAACAAACTCATTTGTAGTGTGCAATAAACCAGATTAAGGATTCTATCTGGGTGATCACTAATTTTCTCTTTGCTACGTTACTGTTAACCCAGATCAATTCTTTGCCAAGCTAACAGTAAGACAGAGGCAGATGCCTCTTCATTGATATTGCTGAAATACCACGATAGGAGCCAGAGAGAGAGAACTAGCAACTACAGAAGGCAAGGCTGGTGTTGGTACTGTCTGTAGTGCTCCTGCTCTCATACCCATGTGTGCTGCAGTGCCCAAGACAAGGGATACCATACCTGCTCTGCTAGGATCTGTTGCTGCTGCTGCCTTTGCTCTCTTAGAAACTGCTGCTTCTGCTGCTCTATCACGTGGAGCTGGGCTCTCTGCTCAATCAGCATCTGCTTCATGATGGCTGCCTGAGGTTGGTTTCCCAGGAAAGGACCCCCAGAGCTCGTTCCTGTGACAACACTGCTGGAGCCTGGTGGGACAGAAGGCTGCATAGGCCCTGTGGTCCGAGACAATCCCACTTGATGCTGTTCCTGTGCAAAGAGAGAGAGAAGTCCTCATTACTCAAGGCCCTTCATGGTCAAGGAAAATGATGTCTCATTAACAGGAAGCGTTGACTCTGTGCATGAGCACTGGAGCTTGAAGAGAGCAAGAGTCCTTGGAAAGATGCTCATGGCTTGTGACCAAGACATGGGCTGCTTCCCACAGGGGGCAGGTGTCAGGTTCTTCTTGTCTTTTGGAGTTCCAAGCCCCCACAGATAAAACAAGAGCATTTTACAATTCATTAATAATAAAATGATGAAGTTGTACACTAGGCTTATTTTAATTCAGGATATGTAACTTCAGAGTAAAGTTTTTCCAACCTTTTTCTCCCTTATTATGGAGACAAGAAATATATTTTCTCTTCTCTTGGGCTAACTCCAAACTGCTACAGACTTTGATCGCTACGGAGACCCTCATACCATGGCTGGCCACAAATGAAAACAAAGTGTCTTCTCAACTTTGTTGTCAGTGAATCAGGTGCTTCAGCCTTCTCAGAAATGCAGCTTTCCTGAAGAGTAAACCGATCGAGTAATTGTACCCCAACGAAACCGGGGCACTTTCTGACCCAGTTTGCTGCCTTTTAGCACTGGGGAAATGAGACCGGGGAGCAGAAAATCTCAGAACCTCCTCTCTGCCGGCCCTGGTTTCACGCCGGCGCTAGCTCGCCGGTGCCACCCGCCGGCAGGTGTCGCTGCCCGCCCGCCACCCGGCCCGGCCGCCTCTGCTGCTGCAGGCGAGGGGGGCCCGGCGGCACCGACCCCGTGGGGACCGTTCCCAGAGGCCCTGCCGCGCTGCTGCTCCGTGTCCCCGGGCAGGAACCGCCGCGTCGACCCCCACTAGTCAGGCTCGCAGCCTGCGCTCGGCCCGCACCCTGCACCGCCCAGCGCTCTGTACCGCGGGCTGCGAGGCTTCGGGACCGCCGGGGGTGGGGGAGACCAGTAAGACAAAAAAAGCCTGTAAGACAAAAAGCCGTGCAAGAGCTGCCCCGCAGGGCAGGACCACCTGGCACATACAGAACAGTTCTCAAGGCCAGGCTGGATGGAGCTTTGAACAACCTGGGCTAGTGAGAGGTGAGAACTAGATGATCTTTGAGGTCCTTTCCAACACAAACCCTTCTGTGACTATGTATACTGGCTTGCAGTGACACCAGTGCTCCTCACCTCTGCTGGGCTAAGCATCCCAGAGCAAGCAGTGAAGAGTACTGCTTGCTTGGAAGGACTGGCCTTGACATTTGCTCATTAGAACATCTTTAATTGTTTTACAGAGCTGAATACTCATTCAAAAACACGGATATGATGGCAAGGGCCTGTATCACTTTAGGATCCTTTGTGCAAAGCAGGCTTGGGTGAGGCTTAGATTCATCTGCCTCATTGACAGTGGAATTATGTCAAGTAGTGTGTGATTTGTATCGTATAGAAAAGTATCTTTTGGCACCCAACCCAGACAATGAAAGGGTTAAAACCAAATGCCTGAGTGTAGCTTGGTAAAGGCTTCTGCAAGAAGGTCAGGTTTTCAAGGACCCTTCTGAGGAAATAACAAGAAAATACAATTTGTCCACATCTCTACTTTGTACAGATATTCCCTGAAGGGCTTTCTGCTGAAAGGCAGATACTCAGGTTCTTTCTCTTTTTATCATCTGCCCTGGTTTGAAAGTTCTCTCCCCACTCCCCATTCCATTTATCCCCCCCGTCCTGCCGCACACTGCACTTCACAAGCCGGGCGAGCAGCACAGGGGCAGGGCTGCAGCAGCTGCTGGGGCTTTCCCGAGCCGGGCTCAGGGAAACGCCCCCAATAACGATCCCTCGGCTGCTCTCTTTCACCCAGCCCTGGCATGGAGCTCCTGCTTTCTTCGCTTTGGGGGACATGCAGACATCAGCTGTCTCCAGCAGAGCTGATGGTAAAGCCTTTTTCCCTACCACCCCTGGCCCTCCCCCGACTTCTGATGAAGCCATCAAGCTACAGATTGCATAACCGATGCACAGGACTATCTTGTGTTATACTGGGAGACAGGCCAACTGCTTCCATTTATAGACAAAAGCAAAGCCACGCTGCCAAATAATGGAGCCTTTGCTGCAGCCACTAGAAGGAAAAAGAGGGGGGAAAAACCCAAGAACCAAAGGGCATGCTGTGAAGTGACATCACTCAGAGCTTTCTCCGCTAAGCTCCAGCGCACAGCTGCCTTTGGGGCTGCAGCCCAAGGCCTCACCGAGCCAGCCACCTTCAGAACAGCTACAGAACTACTGTCCTGGCTGTTGGGCACCCCCGGGTACAGCCGAGGGACACAACCGGCCTGGTGGCGCCACAGAGGCGCTCTGCTCTGCATCGTGTTACCTTGAGAGTTAATTCCAGAGTTTAAAAAGGAAGAAAGCTTTGAAAGGAGCCCAGCCAGCTGATGTGAGCCTCGTGTGCTGTGTGCAGCAGCTGGAGGAACTACAAAGATTAGCACAAAGGTGTTACTTCCACTGCTGTGTGTTGAGTCACTTTGAGGTACAAGAGTTTACCTACTCATAGTGAAAACTTCCTGTTTCTAGTTTTAATATCAGGTTTAAAGCCAAGCCTTCTTCATCAAGCCAGAACACCACCCTCCCACCTGGAATATTCCTTCTCATTTCCATTTTTTTTGGCAAAAGCTCTTCCCAACCAGTGATGAAAGGCCCCGCTGATATCACTGGGAGCAGCCCTGGGTTGTGTGTACCAAAAACAGGAGAACAACCCAGGCAAAAGGTTTCTGCAGGCAGAAAAATGCTTCCTAGCACCTGGGATTAGAGCTTCTCTCCAAGAGCACCTCTGCGCCCTGTCACTGCTGCTGCTACCCCCTGAGAGGGGTTGTGAGGCCCTGCCCAGTTCGGGCAGCGGCGTGGGGTCAACACAGGCTGGTGAGTTGCTCTGGCACAGCTGTGGGTGTGCTCACCCATCTTCCTTCCACTGTTCTCTCTGGAGGTCTGGTACAGAGATAAAACCTGGCAGTGCGTTGGTAGGTACATGCATGTGGTGATGGAAGAAGCAATGCTGGGCTCTACTGGGCTGCCTCTTACAACTCCTGCCTGCTCTAGGCCCAGATGCCAGCTCACCACAGGAGCCAAGCACTGAGTCAAGCAACTCAAGCTGAGTGCAGCACTCACATGGTTACAGAGCCTCAAAACCAACCTCAGCCACGCTTCACTGACAATGCTCTTTGCTCCTGAGCTGCCCACCAGCCTCCTCACCCTTCCTGCTGCACCCTGAGCTTTCCTGCCCCTAGACCTCCTGCTTCTCCTTACTCTCCACCCTCCCTTTCTCCTTCCTTTTGTGTTTTCCTTTCTCCACCAACAGGCACTGATGCTTCTTCACTCTCCAGCCACCCTCATTGGTACCCTGGTAAACCCACTCCTGAGCTGCCCATCACCCTTGGCAGCTGTCAGTGCTGGTACCCAGCAGCCCATGCCCACAGCGTAGCTTAGGCTGACACTGCTCCAGAGGGATCCCCTGGGGATCTGCAACAGCAGGGGGCCAATCCAGCTCCTTCCCCGGAGGGCCTGTGCTCATACCCAGTGTGAGTATGGGCATTTAGTCCCTGAAAACAGTGGAATGGGATACAGGTGCTGTATTCTTACAGCCTATTGCATCTGGGAAGATGGTACTGTGTGACTTCTGATTTTTCACTCCGGCTGTTTTCAACAATACCCAAAGCCAGCACGTGCTACTCACGGGCATCAAACAGCTCTCTCCTTATAACGGCGACTCATGCAGAGTCACACATGCTCCAACTGGGAACTGGGAAGCTGAAGCTCTGCCATGAGGTCCTCAGGGAGGGGGCAGGTGAAGCCAAGGGGTCGGTTACGCGATGGGGAACAGTGCCAAGGCCTCTTCCCCGATTCGGCTGTGCTGCAGAACGAGTTCACACGCACGCGTTGGCCCTGGCTCAGCCTCCCGGGACCCTGCCAAAGCCTCCCAGGGACCCTGCCAGGTCCCCTTCTGTCTCCTCATCCTCAACTACCCGCTTTTAAAGCAGCCCGGGGACAGAATTGAGTGCTCAGCCCCTGGGAGCAAAACCAGATACTGAAAAAGCCAAGCTGCTGCTCAAAGAGCCAAAGAAGAGCCACAGTTTCCAAAAGGTCAACATAATGTGTCCAGGCAGGGTTTGTAGCTGCAGAGCACCCAGTAAGATGAACTTTTGTAGGGATCTGGCTGCTTAGTTAACACCTACATGGGAGCTGCCTTCTGCTGATAATCTGATCCTTAGTTAAGCAATAGAAGCATAAATCCTGGGTCCTCCCAGAGTATTTCCAGGGATCAACTGAAGTGAGGGGATCTCCTGCAGAGATACAGGGGTGATGCAGATGCACATATATACAGTTAGACACATTAAACATAAGTGACTTAAAAAGAGAACAAAGGGGACTGGAAAAGGTATTCTTTTTGTCTCAAATCTTACATGCCTCTTCCTTATCATGTAGTGATTTATTCCTTCTGTATGTCATTCAATCTCCCAACTCCAGCTAAAAGCAATCACACAATTTTCTTTCAGAACAAGCAGAACAACCACCAGCTGATGCCCCGAGAGCTGGGCAGCTCTTGGGTGTGGGCAAGCACAGGCAGGGACCAGTCAAGGAGGACCTACCAGGCCCTCCCTTCACAGCCTGATAATCGTGGTGAGCTGGCTTGGCTCCTACTGGAGGCCAGGGAGGCAAAGCAGGACCCCAGGGAAAAGGCGGCCGTTCCAGCCAACTGCTGGCAGAAATCAATAGATGATGGGCATTCCACATCTAGAACAAAGCCTTTCCCAAAAAGCTGAGGGAAGCAGAGGCTCAAAAGCAGGGTCTTAATGTGCAAAATGGACAATCAGACGTGAGCTCGCTGTGCCGTTCTGTGGTATGTGAACTCATGCAATCCCTGAATATACAAAGAATGGGAAAGCAAATAGAAGCCAGGAGGTGGCTTATCCTGCACACTGCATTAGAAGAATGATACTAGAGAACAGTGTACACCATCAGACGTCTACATTTTAGAGCAGAAAAAGACGACACAAAAATTATTTGAGGCAGAAAGTGTCTGCCAGTGAGTGACTTAAAGAGCTCAATCCATTTAGCTTACCACAAAGAAAACTGAGAGATGCTTTGACCATGGTGTATAAAAATACCTTCACGGGGAAGAAATCCTTTAAAGAGTTCTTTTATCCACTGAAGGAGGCAAAACCAGATACGAGGGCTGGAAGCTGAAGACAGATTCAAATCAGAAAGAAGAATCAAATTTTTACACGATGATTTCATTACCCATCAGAAATGGCAGATGTCCACATTTTGATGTCTGCAAGGATGACAGCCCTTTGGATAAACACAGTTTGGTGGTGCGATTGAACGGCCCGCGATGTACGAGACAGAGCAGCCCTGCTCTAACAGCCCTCACCTCTGCACAGCTCTGAGCTGCTGCTCCTGGGCCCCCACAGAGCCACCTGGCCAGTGTGAGGCTCCATTGCTCCTTTATCATGGGGCTCTTTAGGTATTCTGCATGGCCATGTGTGCAAATATGTACACATATGTTAAAAAGGGGGTCTCCGACCTATTACTGGGATAAAAAATATTACTCCTTTTCCCTATACTATGTCACAGTAAAATGCCACCTCTATCTGCCTGGTGTTTTCTGAGCAGACTGAAAGCACAGTCCTATCTTCCCCCTGAAATATTTCTATTTCCTTGTAATGTTGTTACTGATCGTGTCTGGCAGGGATCTTAATCCCTCTCTCTAAATCAGACTGCCCAAAGCAAAGCCACCTTTCACAGAACGGTACCATCTGATAGACTAAGGGAATTACAAATCCATTCAGTTCAGACTTCTGGGTTGATTTGGGGTTTTTTGCCTTGAAAGAGCCAGTGTACAAGGGGAAGGGACACAACATGCTGGTTTGCAACTCCGACGCCGGCAGCAGGCTCCGCAGAGCCGATTGCTTAACCTATTTCCTCTGTCATCCAGGCTCAGGGAGGGGCTACAAACCTCTCCCCAGGCCCCCGGTTGCCATGGTCTTTCATAGAGTATCTGAGCGAACAAGATGCCTCTGACGTTTGACACCAGACCTCTGCATGCAGCCAATTTGTTTTCCTTTCACCTCCCCTCGCCTGCATCTCTCCTGCCCGTGTTTTCGATACAGTTTATTCTTTCGATAGAACAAACAGGATCTGTCAGACTGTTACTTCTGTGTATTTTTGTTTGTTCATTAGAGGGACTAATTTCTTCATTTCTGGAGGCAAAGTAGATAACAAAGGGTTCTCAAACGAGCAACTGCTTTTCTAACACCGGTTAAGATATGAAGACAGTCAGAAGCTCATCTCAAAGGCAGTGAGGCAGAAGGGTGGCTGTCTTACCGGGTGGCACCAGAAGGCCCTGCCTCCCCACACACTCACTTCTGCCTCAGCACACTGGTTTGACTCTGCAGCTCCTGGGCAGCACTGGTGGGATCCAGACATGCAGCATTCCAACAGAATGCAGCTGAACATCAACCAGTGTAATTAGAACTGGCTCGTTTCCTCTTTTTCAACTCTGGTGTTCTCTCCCCTTTCCCAAGAAAGAAACCTTTGCAGGGGAATTCACTCCCGTTTTGCCATCTAGTTTCATCCTCAGTTTCACCAGCTAGTTCCAAGGTACAGAGTGTAATGATATAATGGTTGCTGAGAAGAACTGTTCATTTATCTCAAATAACTAATTTCCTTGTAATTCCAAATTTTATTGGTCTCATTGTTTTTAGGAGACCAAAACAGATCAGCCCAAATTAAACCCCAAATAGTCTCTATGTAAATTTCTTTAAGAAGGAGAAATAAGTATATAAATATAAAAATATTTGTGAAGTGTAAAATTAAGATGAGGTTGTCACATTTTCTTTAATGAGTTACAAGTCCTAGCTCAAGCAGAACCTCTTGCAGGGCTGTGGTTATCATCTGGTACCTGCTCAGTCATCTGCAGGACGTGAACCTTTTGGTCCTTGGCAAGTGCCAGGCTATGCCCATACACATTGTGTATGGCAGGGGCTAGTGACTGTGGTAGCATCTGGCCTGGAGGAGCTGAGACCTGAGCAGGCACAGAGCCCTTGTGATCCTGTGAGGCAGCTGGCGCTGCTTCTGAAGCTCCTACTCAGCCCCTGCAATGGGGATGAACTCTGCAACCTCACTTGCTCTTAAGCTGTTTGCACCACTGTTCATGCTCCAGTGAAATGATATTTTCCATACTTTTCTTGCTGGAGAGAACTCATGGGGTTCATCAAGACAACAGCTTGACCCACAGAAGGGAATGGCTGCACAGGCAAGTTTCTGCAAGGTGAGCCCGGGTGTGGCTTTACAGCTCATCGGTTACTCAGAGGGTGCTCCCACACACGGCTCCCACCCTGCAGGAGCATGGAGCAGCCCTCCTTTCTTTGAAGAGCAGCCACCTGGAATCAGAATTCCAGGGCAAGAACTCTGAAAATGTGTCACAAAGCCAGCCCCTAACTGGCCTCTTGGCACTGTCCCTGCTCTCCCAACACCCACCCACAGCCACAGCACCACTTTCTGAGCTTCTAGCACAGGCACAGCTGAGGACTTTCAAAAGGTACAAATCAGGCTGCTCCAGAGGAGCTGCCACTGACCTCTCAGTGCCAGCTTGGCCCTGTCTCATCGAATTTCCTGGGGCTTTGGCAGCTGGTTGGGGAGTGGAGCAAGAACTGAGCTCATGGAGATGGCCGGTCCCTAAAGCTTGTGCCTGTTAGAAATTCTCCTCCTAAAGGTTTTAGCTTTAATCTTTGCCCTGCTCGAGTCCATCCTGGAGCAGGAGGGAGGAAAGCTAAGGATAATCATGGTTAGAGAGCCCCTGGGCAGGGGGAGAGAAGAAAAATGGAAGATGAAAGCAAGCGAATGGTTTAAACAAACAGTCGCACAGGGCCAATGAAAAGGGGGAACAGAGGGAAAATGACACAATAAAAATAAATGCTACGAGAGAAAGAAAAGCTTCTACTGCATGCAGGGAAAAAATGTGCAGCCTGGAAAAAGCAAAAGTATGAGAAAAAGATGCTCTAATGGAGCTCTCCAGCAGCAAACACTAACCCATTACCAAGCAGCCCCTTTCCTTCTAATGGCCTGAGCCTGTACCACATTATCACCTTGTACCCCGTGGAGTTCGCTGGTTGTGGAGGTATTTCATGGAGCCTGGCTCTAGCTCAGACCTGGCAGAAGCTGCCTGAAGTCTCCTGTGGACGATTGCGGAGATTTGTTTTTAGTCGAGGTGAAATTCTGTTAAATTTCCCCTTGGTTGTTTTGTTTGAGCATAAACAAAAGGTATTTTTTCACACTTAAGGGTGTTTTTCAGATCCCTTTCTCTGCTCTGTGATAAATGAAATCCCTTTCGTTTTTAGAAACTCAAACTTGGCACTTGGGTTGCTCCTCAGCAAGCAGTATGTAATTTGCCAAGCCTGAAAGAATCCTGGCTGAGAAATAAACACAGTGGGCCATATGCTCTCCTTCCCACATGCAGAAGGCACCTTACTTCAAAAATTGGGAAGGGGCCGTGATCGCCCCATGTCGTTGCTTCTGCCAAGGAAAAAAAAAAAAATCCACAGAAAAAGCTGGAGTAAAGGTTTGGGGCTCTCACAAAGTAGCCCTCTTTCTGCACACCTCCAGGGACCTCCCCTGCGCTGTCGCTGGCTCTGTCACTGGCTCCTGCCCCAGCAGAAACGTGGTGGAGGGTCAGGGAGTGCATATGTCACGTCCCTGGTGCTCCCAGTAAAGCTGCATTGTCTTTATGCTATTTCCTGACAGAACTCGCTTTGCAAGTGAACAACTGTTCCTTTAATGCTCCTCTTTCCTACCTCGCTCACATCGTGCCCTCATGGGAGGAAGATCACACACCAGCAGGACTCGGGTGAAGTGAGGACTTCTTTCTGCTCCATACCCATAAGAATCACAGAGGGAGAGTGTGCCACGTACATGCAGTTCCTCAGTGTTCTGGTGGGCTCTAGCAGGTGAGAAGTGTGACAGATAAAAGTACCAAAGCAGAAGCATCAGTACTTCTTGAGGAGCAGTCTCTGTACAAATTAACACATGAATTCCACGCTCTTCCCCAGCCCGACACCAAAGAGCTGGAGTAAGTCCCTTGGCTGGTTGCAGGCGCTTGCCCTGCAGCCTCTCTGCAGGTGGCATCATGGTCTGAAATGGAGAGCCCAATGGCCCAAAGGCAGTCGGGAAGCCCAAGGGAAGCTCTGCCACTGCAGCTGCCAAGCAAAGCCATGCCAGCTTTGCTGTGTTTTGAAATTAACTAGCTGCCCCTAAGCGGAGGTGGCTGGGATGGCACTGATAGGAGGTCTGTGATTTCATGAGCTAGATCTTTTAAGATCTTTGAATCCGGGCTACCCAGATCACCAAGTTCCAGTACCTGACACGTGATTTTCCTTCCACCTTGGACATGGTCTTTGAGTTTGCATTAGCCACCCAGCCTTTGTTTTGACATTCAATCTTATTAGCCTGAGTGCAAACTGAGACAAGGTGTTCTGAATTGGGCTCTGCCTGGGTCATCTTTAACCTTGACATGCTCTTCACCACACAGTTTCCCCTTTCTCTCTGAGGTCTCCTTTATTTACATGGGTAAGGAAAACTCTGCTCCACTATTGAATTAATTTCCTTTATAAGGTCTAACTCAGCTCAGCTTTCAGCAGTACTAGCTATCCCTAGACTTCCAGGTCTCTAAGCTTCCTTTGCTGACCAAGCCCTTATTCATGCTGTCTGAGGCTTTCTGGATATCCTTGATTCCTCTTCTGAGACAATTAACTTGCCTTTTAAAAAATGTCTCCTTTGTTTGGTTTCTTTTTTTGTTTTGTTTTTTACTTCCCCTACACAACAAACACTTTTTTTGCCCCCCATACTGCAACCTTCCTAATGCTCACTCACATTTGCCAGCTTAACCAGCACTCCCAGATGCCTTTCCGCAGCCCTTGACTCACTCTTCAAGCTCTGCCTTCACTGGAGACAGACCTTTGCATAGCACTGCGTTAAGTCTCTCCCATGACAGACTTAACACAGCAAGACATGATCTCCCTCTCTTCCCACATAATTTCCTTCGTGTCCTGCCTGGCTCTCCCCTCCTGGCCACAGAGGACTCATCAGTGGTTCCCAGCCCTATTGCTTCTCCTAGTGACTTCACGGTGTCCTGTCTTCTCATCTTTCTTGACATTAACCGTCTCCTCCTTCTCTACATCTTTCTCTCCTCTCACTCCTTCCCCTCGCAGCACGAGCCGGCTTTATCTTCACACTTTGAAAAAAGAATAAAAAAATCCAAACAACCCTTGACTCCAAGTGGCTCTCCATCTCTCGCCCTCTCTCTTCTCACTGTCATCCTTGTCTGGCTGCAGCTCCGCACTCTTACTCCAGGCTCACTGCCATAGCCTGTCTGCTCTTTATGGTGCCACCAACTGCACGTCACTGGTAATCTGGTACCACTCTGCCAGTGCTCCTACTTGACTCCAACACCTTCAGTTGCTTGTTCAGTGTTACTTGGATTAGTTTGTCACTACTCACCCTCCCTCCTTCTACTGTTCTATGGGTATGTGTCCTCATCCCTCATCTTTTTTCCCCTCTCATTCTTAATTCTGGGCAAGTTCACTCTCTGTACACATTCAAGGACCTTCTCTACACCAGCAGCTCCCAGGCCGATCTCTGTTCCCAGCTAGTTCCCTTCTGTTTCAACTAAATTAATGTGCGGCCTCTGGGATCATCTTGTGGATATCTGTCAGCTTCAGCTCAGAGTAGGCTCCCATCCTACTCCCTGGGTCTCCTCTCCTTCCTGCTTCTTCAGTCCCTGTGGACACCACCATCACTTGCCTGTCACTCAGCCCACAGCCTGGTTGTCATCCTTGCCTGAAACCTCCCTGCAGAGTCCCAGACAGGCTCTCATACCCTCGCACCCTGACGGGTGCAATCTTAGCCAGCTTCCAGATAGCCAGAGTGCTGCTGCTCAGGTCACTTTCTCTGCCTGTCACCATGACTGTACTGCCTCTGTCATCGCAGCCCTCACTTGGCTTCCCCTTCATTTGGATTTCAGTCCCCTCCTTTGCTCTCCAATCCAGCTGCAGCACATGCCACCTTACGCATCATGTCTCATTCACTGCTGAGACTTTCCATCACCCCATCATGATCCACTCTTTTCCACATGTTACATTTTTGCTAGAAGTGCCTTCATGCTTTCCTCCCTGCTGGATTTCATTTTGGGGAACAGATTCTCAAAACCACACCAATCTGATCCTGAACTCTGGTCCCAGTACAGTTACATTTGTAGGCATTCCTGACTCCATGATGTCCAGCAGTCTCTTCTGTTTCCATGTAGTCCCTGATATGTTTGTCTCCCTGTGACATCTCTTATCTTACACTTAGGTTGGAAGTATTCGGGGGAAAGATATTTACAACCTGCATCTGCAGGAAGCCCAGCAAAACAGGACTCCTAAACCAGGACCACGACTCGGAGGTGCTGCCTGGCACAGGGCAGACAGTTACAACTACAACTTACATCTGCATACATCTGCAGATGCTACTTTATATTCTGTAGATGTGAAAACTCCAACATTTCAATGTGCCCTTGCTCCACTTCTTTTAGAGGACAAAATACAAGGATGAGACATTATATGCTGGAAAAGCCAGGAAATGCTAAGTTACAGTTCCCACGGCAATTGTAACTCAGCCTCATACAGCAAGGCACAAAGGTTATCACCATGTACAATAACTGAGGATGCTGAACATATGCAAAGTGACCAAATGACTGTTGAGCAGATAACCAGGTCTTTGAACTTTTGTGCAGGTAAAATCTTAGGCATTTACTGGGCTTTTAGCAGCTAATTCTAGAAATGTGAAGTCCAACATCCTGTAAATAAACATCCAAATGGCATTGGAGAGCAAGTAACTGGTGCCAGTGGTAGCTTGTAGCCCTCTTTGCAGAAACACAGCTAATGGCAACAAGAAATATTTCCATTACTTTCTGAGCTCTGGTAGCTGTCAACCGAGAGAGGGATCTGCCGATCAGAGAAATCTGGGAAGACATCGGTGTGTCAGAACAAGTGAAAAGACTTGACACAGAGGGCACATTTTTGTTGAGCAATTTGCATTAGCACTTCTGGACAAATTCTACATTTCACATGCAATTCACAAACCAACAGCAGTGCTGCTAATTGGTGCAGTTGCCACTCAACTACGGTGCCTTGTTTGAGCTACTGCTAACGTGAATGAAGCCTACAGACTTCTGAAAAAATGCAGCAATTATTTTGAAGGCTTTGAGTTGCCCCTGCCCCCACTTTCATCCTTATAATTTCATTATCTCAATAAAAAGGACATGGAAGAGAAAAAACACAAACCTCAGGAAAGTCCTATTGAAGTTATTACAAAAAAAAAAAAAAAAAAAAAAAAAAAGAAAAGAAGCAAACACCCTGTTTGCAAAGAGTGAGGCCCTTCATTAATACACCCGTTAGCCAGCCCATCCCCGTGCACTGAGCCTGTCCCAGAGCCAGTGCAAAGCTACATGCTGATCTGAAAAAAAGACCAGGAAATAGTGGCAGAGCACTGGTGACTCTCAAAATGCCAGACACCAAACCAAGGCTGTGCTCTGCAGGTATCTAAAATGCTGATGGGATGACAGAATCTCTCTGCTTCCTCTTAGGTGGTATAAGAAGTTATTTAACTGAAAACTGGGCAGATCTCTCATCTGTCATTCTTTATCTGCTGCAAAATCAAGTCTCCTGAGAAAAGGAAACAGCTTCCACACTGCAGCTTGCTATTACTGCTGCTCAGAATGCTCATGCAGCTGCAGCTCAGCTGAAGGAAGGTTTGGCTGACTCCTTTTCATAAGTTGGACAGCTATTTTTAGGCCATATTTCCTTTATGCCCCTACAGTATGAAATCCAAAGGAGCTAATGGGATTGGCAGGTGCATAGATTATTGGTGACCTCCTCTAGCCCATCATTCACATTTCCTTACTGCATTTTTTTTCATAAGTTACAGTGAAAAAGGGAACAACTTACAGTTAAAAATCTTCCCAGCCAGCCTTGATACCTTTTATATTCAAATGCTTGATGAGAGACCAATAAGCAATAGCTAAAGATGGAATAGCATGAGAAAAAATTTATACAGATGCACCTAGATTTAAAATCTGAAGAATCTGATTTTTAACTGAATTTTTTGGTGATAACTCTACAGACAAATATACATCTGTAATGTGCTTTCATTCTGATCCTGATCTTTCCACAGCTGCCAGAATCCCACCCCCATTCTTGCTTTGAGATCTCCTGCTAAGGGTCCAGCCTCAGTTTTGTAGAAGTCACTAGCAAAAGCCACATCTTATCTGTGTCTCCCAGCTGTGCTCTCCTCAGAAAGAACAAGAGAAACTACAGCTAAGCTGCTGTGGCTCCCAGTCCTGACCACGGCTGGGTCTGAATCCCTGAATCCTGGATACTGATGCCATTGCATTTTTCTGCAGTGAAGCACAGACCAGACTGTTGGGCAAACTCCCGTAACACAGCTTTGTGGTGTAACCTACTCAGCTTGGGCTTCCTTCTACCACACCCTGGGTTATAGGCACAGCCATCACATTTCAGTGACTACATCCCAATTTGCAGGCACAATTATTTTGAGTGTGACTGCAAGCCTTCTTGGAAACTGGTGTCTTGTACACACACACTCCCCCTTCCCCACTGGGCTGCTCCAGTGGGCACTTCAGCTCAGCAGGCTGTCCTCTCCTGGAGCTCCTCCTCTGCATCCTTCCAGCATTCACCTGGCAAGGCATGAAGAAAGAGAGCCCCTGAAATCTCCAGGGATACGGGTTGCCTCCTTCCTTCCAACTACTTTATACTCTGCCTGTATTCAAAAATCAGAGAGCTGATACCTCAAACTCTTGACAAAGAAAAGCAAAGGGTGCCTCTGAGACACCACAGGCTGTACCTGCCAATGGCAGAGCAGAGCTCCAATTTACTGACACATGGTGTGGCCGTCAGCTGTGATTCTACAAAAACTACAGAATATATCTTTGGACCTCTTAATATCTTATTTCTTGACATATGGAGGGACCGGGGAGTTTGCAGCTTCCCACCTGCTTAAATATAATTCACTACAAAACATCAAACAGATGCGTTCAGCCCTTTGTAGACATATCATTACCTTATGTGTTCATGTAACGCACATCTGTAGCACATTGGCAGTACACCTAGTTAATGCGTGGGAGACTCCTAGGTTCAAAGCCTCCAGTGTTTCTTTTGTTCTCTAATGAATCCTTCTTTTGTTTAGCTCCCCCTCCCCTCAGTTTGTAGCTGCAACTCTGTCATTAGCATCTTAAAAATCTTTTCCTCCAATACTACTTACAACACTTCAATAAGCTAGCTGGGAACCTACTAGGAAGCACCTAAATGAATCATGATTCTTCCTTAAGACAGGTTTAACAGGTCTGGGTCACTGTTTTCAGCAGTACTGTTGCTTAGTTAGCTAACTCGGTAATCAAATATTCTCCTAAAAACCAGGTGAGGAGAGATTCCTGGGCTGTATTCCAGCTCATAAACTAGGGTCAGAATGATTCAAATTAAAAATACATTTGTGACTACCAGGAGTGTCACAATCTTTTTGAGCCTCTGCAGACCCACCTCTGCTTCTCAAGTGTCCAAAAATCAAAGCACCCAGGCTCCTCCACAGCAGCCCAATGAAAACATTTCATTGAATTTTCACTGGACTTCAACCTAATGACAACAAACCTGATTTTGTACATGTTGTGCATGAAAACATTCACCTAACACAGACTGGCAACTGTGGTGTCCACCAGATTTGCTGTCCTCCCCAGTGCTGGCATCTTCCTGGACTTCATCTAAAGTGACCAGCTACCAACCAGTTCTGGGAAGCAGGTAGGAGAAGATGCTGATAAGGAAGTGACCACTTAGAGACTCTTAGAGCTGGCCAATGGTCAGGGTGTGACCTGGGGAGTTTTCTCTGTGAGAAACCCAGCAGCAGAAGCGTCAGGAGCCCCGAGTGCTGCATTGCTTACACCTCACGGACGTCTCCGGCAATTGCACTGCGGAGCTCCGGCTTCCATGAACTGTTATCTGAACACCTGGGCACCCTAGTAAAAGACAGCACCTTCTCAAAATGCTTTGTGATTTGTGGCCACCACGGCGATATGTGCCTAACTTCATCAGACAACTCAAACTGCAACAGAACGGGCAGATTTCAGCATTCAGTTTGTCACTGAAAAAAAAAAATCAGCTCCTTAACAAGCACAACACATTAGCAAAGTGCATTGTTGCCCTATCCTCATCAATTAGCATTATTATCTTTATATAACTGTAAGTGGCATGTTTTCTTTGCTGGCTTCTTTCCAAGATCATCTGTTACTCTGAGCTGAGGTAGTAGCATGTGTTCTCATTGCTTATGATGAGACATTTCTCTCTTAAAAACCAGAAACACACCACCACCTGAAGAAAGGTATAGTGACAATGCCCAGGAAAAAGACAACCATAAATAAACCCATTCTTCTCTCCCCGACTTCTCAGAATCAACCCTGCAGCAAACTCCAGCTCCTTTGGCTAGCCACTAAAACCATCAAAGGCACAAGCTGAGGCAGAGCATCAAGCCTTCCAAAAGCTGCTGGGAGAAGTGATGTAGGAAGCTCCTGGAGTGCCCCTGCCCCATTCCTTCTCCCAGCAGAGTGGGAACCTCCATCTCTTAGCTCTCTGCAGTGACTGGAAGTGCAGTGACAGCCTTACTTAAAGCTCACCTGGCAAAAACCTCCCTTCTGAAATCCACAAAGCACCGTGCTCACACCGATCAATGACCAAATGCAGCTGCAGATGAGGAAGGCCTGATGCTGCATCTTCACAGGCATGGCTGCTCACAAGAGGAAATGACCAAAGATTTACAAGGGTAAAATCAAGATATATAGACAGACTAATTAGCTTTTTCCCTTCCCTCAAAAAAATTTCTTATGGCCCAAAAATACCTTCTGTGTCTTAAATGAAATTAAGAGGAGCGCACTGACTGCTAACACCTACATCATAATATAGTCACCTCTAAAAATTCAGGAAGCAAATATATTCCCATTCCCAAGCTTGTACTTAGAAGAATCACTCTGAGTATGCAGCACCAGTTTGGCACTGGTGCTAGGAAGAGAAACAAGCAAGTCCTGTGGGTCTCATTGATGTTTTTACTGTTATTTTCCCTCACTAATCTTAGACTGCCTCAAAATTAATTTTCTCTTCTTTCCCAAAGGCTGTGGCCATGCTGGTTAGTACAAGTGAAAAGCTACAACATTCTTCTGAAGCCAAAGTCATTGCCTAGAGGGTGAAAACCTTCACCCACAACAGACCCAGTAGTCAAAGTGGAGTGCCACGCTGCAATATAGGTTGTATGGTCTTTTCTATTGGAATACAAACAAGATTGGAGCAGAAAGAGTTCCAAAGAATATTCAAATGCCAAAACAAACTTAATTGCCCAATTAATTGAACTAGGCTCCACCTTCTCCAGAATAACTCAACCCGTTCAGCACTGGAAAAAACTCGTGTTGACACTGCCCTTGTTTGTTTGGCTGCGTGTCAGCCTGAGAGGGTATATTTAGCCGTAGTGCACTTGCAGGATTGCATCTTGCAGATCCACAGGAAATCTCTGGAGTCAAAGCTAAAGATATCGCTGCGCGCTTGGAAATTTACGGCCAGCTGTAAAAGTGGAGCTGTGGTGGTCAGAGTGCTCAACAGCCTTCTTTTAAATGAGCGGGGAGCCTGAATTAAACACTTCACTGTACTGAGTTCAGGGCAGGCAGGGTGCACCCACCGAGCTAAAAATAGCAATAGAGGAGGCTCTTCTCTTGCTGGGATAATACTGAATTGATACAGAGTGTTCCCATTCCCAAGCCTGTGCTCACGAGTAGGTGGGAGGGGGAGAAATCTGAGGAGGGCGAGCAGAGGACCGCACGCACACGAAGCGTTGCTGAAGGAGCACAGAGATCTCCTCCTGCTCTGAAGCCTTCAGAAATTTTAACAGTTGTCAGATCCATTTCAAAAGAGATAGATTATAAAAGAGAACATCCCTCCAACACAGGCTTTCTTTTCCATTTAAAAAAACCCAAAAGTATATGTGGGTTGTGGCACCAATTCCAGGGCCAGGGAACACAGAGAATCCCTTTTCTACAAGCCTTGCCTGCCCATTATTTCTTTACAGAGAGGGTGGTTAGGCATTGGAATGGGCTGCCCAGGGAGGTGGTTGAGTCCCCATCCCTGGAAGTGTTTAAAACCCATGTAGATGTGGTGCTGGGGGACATGGTTTAGGGATCCTGGCAGTGTAGGGTTAATGGTTGGACGTGATGATCTTAAAGGTCTCTTCCAACCAAATGATTCTATGATCATGTTTTTAAGTGCTATTTTGCCTGATACTCCCGTGGCTCCCAGGCAAGCGTCTCCAGGGTGGCTGCAGCCTCACCCAGTGCCTCAGTTGGAGAAATACATTACTCAGAGGGAGAATTTATTGAGGTGAATTTGTGATAAAAGTTGAAGTGGTTAAAAAATAACCTGAGTACGGGAACTCACACCTCTACTGTCTCTCTCACTGAGTCACTGGTGACATCCTGGTGGATGCCCCACAGCATCAGCATGTCAGGAGAGCACCTGAAGGGTGGCCCCATGAGATGATGCCAGCCATGTGCCCAAGTCATGCTGCCTTGCTTGTGTTCAATAACCCAGCAGGTGGAAAGAAGCAACCATCACAGAAACCCGGGGAAGACAAGGCCATGGAACAACTGTGACTCACAGGGAGCTACTCTGCAGCATCTCATTTGGATGTCCCGACTGTATGAGTTTCATATAGTGTTTTGTAAAGCACCAGGCTGCACTAACTCAGTGAGGCTCCACAGTGCACTGAAGGATTAGGCCCTTATGCTTCACCACAGTTAAGGCATGGATGTGACCCAGGACCACCCTCTACAGAGATAATGAAAAGGCAGGCTGCAAAAAACAGTTCTTGTTTTCTGCTAATAAGTGCTTTCTTACACTATCTTACCATTTTCTCTCAAGTGATGGCTAGCTGACTGAATTTCATCTCAGATTTGGGAATGCTTTGTGTAGTCCAAGTAATCTGAGTAAGACAGAGAACACCTCTCTGTGCTCAGTGACAAGACAGCTATGGATGTTTATGAAGCAAAATCAAAAAGGAGTAAATGTAAACAAGCCACACCTCTTTGAAGAGTTCCTTGAGATACAAAGTGCTCTGTTAATAGCTGTGTAAGGAAGTACTGTGGCCTTAAAGTCCTGCATGCTGTTGATACCAAAAAAAGCAACTTCGTTAATCTAAATAAGATTAGCTGGTTTGAAGCAAAAAGCCACCATTGCCACCCTGCCTATAGCTGACTGGTCTCACTAATTTCTTTGCCTCCAGATAGGTCATTACCTGGTGGAGAGGGGATAGGTAGGTAGGTGGATGCAGTCTTAGGAAAAGTGCAGAATGTGCTTCTATTAACCCTACACAGGACAAAACTGCTTGTAAGGCTGGGGTTTGGCAATCTGATGTACTCACAGTCCAGACTCTGGACAAACCAACTCCCCTGCCTCACGCCTCAGCATCCTCACCCAAACGATGGGCCAGTACGGTGACCGGTCCTCAGATCTCACCAGGCTGCCCAGACCTCAGCAAGGCAGCCAGGATGCAGGGAGCTACCCAGCCAGCATGCTGCACTTACCCTCAGAGAAGACATTTCCTCCAACCAAGCCCAGAATTGCATTCCTTGTCCACGTGCCCTTGAACAAACCAACAGGCAAAAATCTAACTCAGAGCAGAACTAGGAAGAAAGAAATTTTTATATTCTATTTGACTCTTGCTTCCTTTGAGCAATGTTACTAAAAACAGATTAAAGAGCAGGCAGGAGAAGGAGAGCAGGCTTCTTGGATAAAGGCAGGGGATTTTCTGTGGCCCCACTGCTGTGGTCCAGACAGTGCCAGCTTTTCTGGATCCTGAGACAGCCCTCTCCTTACTCCCAGAGCTGGGTGAGGTGCAGCAGCAGAACCTCAAGAATTGGCCATGGCTGTTGGGAGCCTACAGCTCTGCACTTCCTACAGCAGCTGCCTCCTCTTCATCAGCTGCGATTCGAGCGTTGCATGCCACTGGGCACCCCTTTGGCCTCTCGTTACGGGCACCTCTGCAATGTTGGGCAAAGGTCAGTCACTGACAGGAGATTTAGGGATGATGTCCAGACAGGGGCTGTTGGCATAGCTGGCCGTTTTTCGCTGCTCCTGTGGCAGCGCTGCTTGCCAGAGGAGCTGCGGTGCCTCTCAGGCTGCGCCAGAGTCTTACACTACTGGCACCAGCTTATGTATTGCTGACTTCACTGAAGGAAGCAGAGCCCAGCAGCGAACGGGAGACCCTCAGCATGGAGGAACCCTACAGAATTCCCATGAGCAGAACTCCAGGAGGCGAGGGGCCGAGGTCCGTAAAAGGCTGCTCAGCAGCCTGTTCTCCTGGGGCGGCTCTTCAGGGTGGTGACAACTCCATGGAGCAATGTGCTGCCATCCCAAAATCTCGCTGTGCCAAGCCATGACCTGATTGGCAGATGATGGGAGTCAAGCCACAGTCCCCTGAGGATGCTGCAGATGCTCAGACTGCAAACCCGCTGCTTTGGTTAAGCTGTCTACACTTTCTATTATGTGATGTACTTTGAGCTCAAAAAGCTCTCCTTGGATAATCCTGGCGTTTTAGAGCTTTACCGCCAGGAGAGCTCTCTAAGGGCACTGTTTAGAGAGGTGTCATGCACAACCAGAATCAAAGAAGGCAGCGATGGAGAAGATCACCCACCCCGTCTCTCAGCCTGTACGGGGCTGCTCCCAGGAGGACTTTTTAGACCAACACACAGGAATTACTGTAACAAGAGAATCTCACAGCACATTAATGCTCCTTAACAAACAATGAAAAGCCTGGGAAGAAGAGGTGATCAAGAACTTTGTGATATATGCCCGTTAGCAGACAGGTCCTTCTAGAAACGGCCTGGAGAGTGTTCTTGTTAAAAGCCAATTGGATGAGTGACATTTAAAAAAAAAAAAAAAAAAAAAAGAAAGATACATGTGTCACTTTTCACCAGCTTCCCCCTGGCTCAGTTCAGACAATTACAGCTTAACTACCAGGGTTAAGTTGAAGCCTTCCACAGTGTCAGAATATGAGACAGAGAGGGACACTGTCAACTTCTTGGGGTATTGAAATCTCATTTATGAGTAGGGAAGGCATTCTCTGTCAGCTCTTTCTTTCACATCTGAAAGAAGGAAGTAAAACTAGTTACAGAAGAAAAAGGTGGTGGGTGTTTTTCACCGTAGCCTTTACCCATGGTCTTGTATTCAGATGGCTGCTGTTAGAGGAGCATACTCAAAGCCTCTCTGAGGTAAAACCATTCTGATATTTGACACAGGAGGAAGGTTGCCTTCCACACAAGCTTCCTCCTGATGATCTCCATCAGAAGTTTCTCAAGAGAGTTTCCAGCAGAGCTGTCACCACATCACCCACAAGTCTGCCAGCTCCATGCCTAAGGCCAACACATGCCCGTGGTACAGACTGAACTGGCAGCATCACCACCCTTGAAATCACATTCCTGCATGTGCAGCAAGGTGCTGCTTTACTATCCTCCCTCCATGTGCTCCCTAAAGCTGCAGAAGCTTTCAGGCCACCTTTCTTACCTATCTCTCACCTTCCCATGGTGTGTGCCATGACGTGACAGCACTTCAGACCTGAATGACACTGAGGCATCTTGTGCCAGTAAGGCATCATTGGTGAAAGTTAAACTCCCAGTTCCCCTCCCCTAGGACCATGCTGTGGAGAAATTCAACCACCTGACTCCAGAAATCAAAGTCTTGGTACAAAAACCAACACGTAAAATCCCAAGGTGTGATGACATTGCTGTTCTGCTTGTACATGGCCAGGTCCAACAAGGGATAAACAGCAGAGACACCATTTTCCATGAAGAACACTGGGAAGGCAGAAACTCGAAGCAGAATGATGTAGAAAGCTATTAAATTTCTTTCTAGCATTACCATTATAACTAAAAGTTATGATGGTATTTAGTCACATTTAGAGAGGGAAGAAGGTTTTGCTGTCTAATACTATTTTTAAAGACTTTCCCCCAGTATTTAAGTAGTTACCTTAAGCTCTAGAAATCAAGAAATCCAATATGCAGCCCTTTGTTTGGCCAGAACCCACTATTGGCTCCTGAACACATCCATCCAACAGGGATAACATTTCTGGTGTGTTGAGACACCATCTGCAAAGTCAAATTACTTCCTCTGCATACATTTCATCACTTCTAGAGCAAAATTTGTTCTTGGACACTTGCACAAAGGCCACGCCAAAAGGAATGGATGCACACGTACATTTCCAAAAAACAGACCTTGGCTTCCTGAAGGGAAAATTGTTGTTGTTTGGTTTTCAGCAAAGGCCTCTTCCCAAGGGCACAGGGAACCACCCTTCTACAAAACAACAAATTACAAGTGTTTCCCTCCACCACGTATATGGTCTGTGGAAACTTAAGAGGATTCACTTGGGAAAGCAGGGAGGGACTGCACCGAGATCTGGGAGGAAGGTTTTATTCCTTTTCCTCGTGTTCCTCATTGTTAGATAATCTGCCTCCTTGGTAGCCATAGCAGAACATTAGCTGGATTTGCTGTCCACACGCAGCTCTGTTTGGGGGGGTCACTCAGAGACCTCATTTCACAGAACAAACCACAGACTTCTCAGGCTGCTGTGAGACCCTGAGGGATTGAGTATCAACCCTCCATGAAGAAATGGTGCTGGAATTCTCAGGAATTATTTTAAGGAATTACACTAAGTGATACTAAGTGACACTAAATGACACTAACTGTCAAAGGAATTCTACTGCAGCATCCACCTTCAATGCTAAGAAAGGGAAGGAGCAGCCAGCTGAGGGTGCGGGGAAGAACAAATTTATACCTTCTGTGGCAGCAAAGCCACAGTAACCTTCTGTTCAAATCTTCCACAAGATGCTTCTTTATGCTGACTACTTTCCACCCACTCTCAACAGCTCCCTGTTTTAATACATGGCCCACCCTTGCCCTCTCTGACTGCCCAACAGTAGCCTGCAGCCGTGCATAAAGTGCTCCAGGATTCTCAGCTGCAATGCATTCCTTTGTTCCAACAGAAACATCCGTCTGCAGGGACTTAACATGCAGGCACACACGTGGCCCTTTCTCTCACACCAGCTCTGCACTGGCTTCTTGTCCACTGACCCAAATTGAATTTGTACTGTAGGAACCAGTCTGGACAAAAGTCAACCGCTTGAGACACCAGAGATCTCAAGCAGAAAGACAACAGCAAATGACCCTGTAACACAACTATTGCTGTCACCAAAATGCCTTGACTTTCACAAAAAAATGCCTCTCAGAAAGTCTCCACTCTTGTCATTTTAATACGCTGTGAAAATTGCATAAATAGGTTTCTGAGGCTCGGCATTTTTAAATCTTCTATACCAACTACTAACCACCTTTTTCAGTAGAAAATGTGGTTTCCCAGAAGAAGCTGTTTCAGAATTTGGGGTGCTGGGAGGGACAGGACAGCTTAAAGTCCCATTGCAGTACCAAGGTCATCCCTGACCTGCCTGTTTTGAAAGAAAAGTCTCACTCATTATTCATGTTTGCAGATGTCCTTAATCACTGGGTACAGGCCTTTAAATAAGTACCCGCATCAGAAGACAGACCTATGCAGCGCTGTGGTCAGGCTGAGGTTACTGAAAGGTCCAGCAGCCGTATAGTTGTGAAAAACAAGCACCAGCATTTATTTACAGACCCACATGCACACCAGTTTGATTTTATTTTCGTCCGCAGTGGGATCTTCCATCTATATAGCCTTTGAAATACTCATCTATAACTTTATTTTGGGGGACAGTCTTCAAAATCATTTGTTACCAAATGTCATGCTCTGGAGTTTATTTCAAATACTGCTCCTTCACTGTGCTAAAATAATGAATAATAAATAATGGTGGCAGCAGCGGAAGCAATAGCGGCAGCTGCAGAGAGACATCCATACCTAATCCATACTACAAAAAGAAACAAGTCATATCTATTTCTCTCCTTCCCCTTTCATTTCTCTTCCCATTTTTTTACTGTGGATTCTGCTGTCGTTACTGTCCACTTTATCTTTTGCTTCTCTTGCTTCTTCCTACCAAGGAGTGAGAACATCTCTAAGAGGCTGGAGGATTTCACAACATCAGCCCTCCACTCATTTTAGGTGCTGACTGCTACTGGAATATAGAATTAAACTGTAACAGCTGGGTGAGAAGAAGGTGTCCCTACCAACCTTTGCTCTTTCTTTACTGTAGATCTTACACCTTTTGGGCCCATCCTGGATAGGGAAGATAAATGTCTATTCAGTTAAATGTTGTCAGCATACCTACCCCACCGGACACCAGTTCAGTTTATTATTCTTCCCTCTGTCACCTTGGACACTGCTGAACTGGAAAGCACAAGTGAAACAGTGCCTGAAGGGTGAACACACACAATGCCATCAGATTCCTCCTCCCGTGAGTGCTGGGTCTGTTCTCCAAAGTGCCTGGTCTGCTGACAAGTCACTTTTCCTTGGCTAGTCACACAGGAAACCACCAAGGTTGCTCTGTGGTCTCTTCTGGATGGATTATTCCTCACACCACGATAGGAATGAATGGCTCCTACCATGCTAATAAACCCCCACCGTGTACCCGCACGTTAGAGCTCCGAGAGAGACAAATACAGCCTGCGGAGGCAAGACAAAGTCCTTAACAGGCCCAAAACGCTGGTGGAAGAGCAAAGTAAATAGTAAGAAAGATGTATCTGCCTGTGATCAGAGGCTGCTCCAACCCTGAAATCCAGCCATTTATCTGATTGCCCCCTCTCCAAATTGGACTGAAAAAGTGAGTTTCAAGAGAATGGCTCAGCAGGGGCTTTTTGTGACGGGAGTACTAAATCTGTGACTTTCATACCTGATGCAGGAACAGCCCCGTGTGATCCCTGTGCCAGGCTGATTAACCAGGTCTTTGTTCCCTAACCCAGCCACGGCCAGGAGCACCACAAAGCTCACGTCTTGGAGGAGAACGGATGATCCACCCTCACCACCTCTGACCACCGAACGGCCAACGCTTGTGGCACTGAAAAGGCAACGTGCAATCTCGCTGGCTGGGAAAACAGTGACAGGAGTTCTAAACCATGGCCTCACAAAGTGCTTTCACAGATGGGCAGAACCTGAACGCTGAGTTGTACTTAAATACTGGGACTGTTTTAAAAGTTTCTTTTGAGACTTTTTTCCCCTGGAAAATTACTATTTCAACTGAGTAACATTCATCACAACAGGTTCCTGTTTTCAGGGGAAAAATTAATAAGTTTTGCCAGATACTGAGGAAAAAAGTGCTTAGAAAACAGAACACTTCACACAAATCTTCCAATTTTCAGCAAAAACACTTTCACATTTTTCAAGAAGAGTCACTAGTTTCTAGAGGAGAAAACAGCTACATTTTATCCAGCAGTACTTGATGCCAGTTTTTGTCCAATGACACTCCCATAAAGGCAACTGACCAGAGTCAGATGGATGCCTTTGCTGATGTCTCAGCATTTAACTACCCCTGCACAAACTGAACAGAACTTCCAGAAAGTAGAGCTTTTTTGGAAAAGTTGATCCATCTAGGGACAGAAGTGCATCTGCTCTGTTAGAATTTATGAATACTATAAGTTGACCTCGTTATTGTAAAGCTTCCTACATAAATATACTAATTTCATTAAAGACTACAAAAAGAAAAGCAACCAGGAAGGAAATAAGTAGCCCTGTCAAACCATCTGTTAGTAACCACAGGTCTGCTGAAAGACAAAATTTGCATTATTAGCACTGAAGATCCTACTGCCAGCAACTAGCCAGATAACAAATGGTTTGGAAAGGACTCCACACAAATCAGGTGAGAACAAGAAAAAAAAAAAAAAAAAAAAAAAGAAGTTCAGAATGGGACTTTATGAAAGAAGAAAGGACTGGCTTGGCTGGAGGAAGAAGATTGGGAAGGACATCTGCTGGGATGTCCTGAAAAGTCTACTAAGGTACCATCTGCTGGGCAGGTAGATGTGCATATGCACCACTGATTTTAAATTATGTTTTATCCACAGGGTCTCTCCCTGCTGTTAAAGTAAGGAAAGGTTTTGCCATCAGCTATGTGCTCCTGTGAGGAAGGTCCAGATTTGTCCAAAAACAGTCCAGTTGACCACAAGACAGTATATAGCCTATAGCCCAAAGTGAGTATTGGAGGGTATCAGACATCAGTCTTGAGAAAAGTGAACTCTTGATGCTCAATCCTTGCAAGAAGGACTTAAGAGAGTCCAGGAAGGGAGCAGAGGACTTACTATCTATGATGCTGTGCCATGTCTCACTTGAAATTTGGAAGCTTCCAAGAGTTGAATTTCACTTCACTCTTCCACTTAATATAATTTACAGAATTTGTCTGAAGGACCTGGAGGAAGGGAGACACCAACTGCTTTCTGGGGCATACCAGGGGACTCGAATCCTACCTTTGCCACTGCATGTGCTTTTCTTTGCACACTAGGAAAGCTGCTAGAGGTGCTTCCTTTTCTAGATCCTGAACAGCATTATTTGTGACCTGTTTTTTAAAATGGCAGTAGTCTGAAGTCAAGTTATGGTATTGATAATTTACCTTTTGAAGCCAACCAATGCAGATAGTGAAAACACACATTACTCTGCCCCTTGCTCTCCCACAAGTGCTTTTCTCTATTGACACACAGACGTGTAACAATAAACTCATAAAAATGCTCCTAAACTTGAATTTTTTAACCATCAAGCTGGGAGCTTGTCCAAGGGCACTCTGCTTATCAGATTGAGAGTCCTAAGAGGAAAATGCTGTAGTTGCTTGGGGTTTATTAAAAAAAAAAAAAAAAAAAAAAAAAAAAAAAATAACATGCCTGTGCAGAAATTATAAAGACAGTCCTTCAGAGCAGAGAGAGAGAGACCTGGCAGCTTTCTCTGGCTGCGTAGCTCAGTGTGACTAACACGACCAAATGTCAACACACGCTCCCTCAACCCTCGCCCGGACTAATCTACCAGTGACTGTCCCTGGTGACAAGGAGTTTCTTAAATCAGAGTTGCAAGCAGCAGCTTTGATGGATGCGTTGCTTTAAGTGGTGCGGAGCACGGGCCATGCCAGGCGAGCTGATAAACAAGCCACGTGGTGCTGATCAGATCCACCTGCTCCTCTCCTGCTCTGGACACCGTGTCGCGTTTGAGGTTCGCAGCCCAGGACTGCGCTGGAAGCCGGCACTGGCTTCCTCCCATCTGAAGTGAAGGGCTGGAAAAACCACTTTGCCTCTTCATTTGCAGTCAGGCTCCATTTGCCACTGCTAAACACACCTATGTCCCTGCCTCCCAGCGTTCCATGGTGGGACATCCAATATCACCAGGCGCCTCTGCTAGCAGCACAGAGGGGAGCAGCTCTCAGCTGCCACAAGCTACAATTGCTGGGGAGTGTTTGTCAGGGTGGCTGGTGGCAGCCCTCTGTGTAACTGGAAGTGAATAGAGCTTCTGTGCGCCTTTCATGCCATTGTGTACAACTGAAGTGCAGGACAATGAGAATGGAAACATTTTGCCTGTTGTTGACATCTAACTGCCTCCTGGAGGATACAGTCTCTACCAGACAGATGGCTAATTTCTTTACCCTAACCTCCTCCTACAGCACTCCAGTGCTAGTATGATGTTCTGCCCCTGGAGTGATGCCCTAATTGCTGTCAAACGCTCACAGACAAAAGTGGTGTCTACATATCATTCATGCAAGTGTTGTTACTCGGGTGTGAATTAAACAGCAGAAGCCACTTGTCAATTGACTCCAACGTGAGCCGTTTTGCTCAGACACTGGCTCGCATTTTAAAGGATCAAGGTTGGCAATTTTTATTTCAGTGAGGCAGTGACCGCCTGCACCAGAAGACGCAGCATCTTTCACTGAAGGACCCTCAGCCGCGCTGCCTCCATTAGGCTCACAAAGGACGCGGGGTGCTCTTTCCCCTGATCATTCAGAAATCCTCCCACTGAAGAAAAATGTTCATTTTCCTTTGTCCTCGCCAGCTAAAGCCAAGTGGCTGTTCAGCCTGAAATGGGCGCTGAGCACAAAGCCAAGACACCGAGCTCCTCATTTGTCTCATTCACACGTAAGACATATTTTGGGACCGACAAACTTCTTGCTTCCCAGAGACGTGGCTGCCATTGAGCAGACAGGTAATACTAATGGCCAGACGGTGACAGTCAGCTATTGGTAGGCTGATTGGATGCACATTCATCTTCAAATTATGTTGTGTGACAGCACAGGCTGCTGAACACCATTTTAACATGCAGAGTAACTCCTCAGGAGGCTCTTCATTATGCATTCAGTGGGCTATTTTCAGACTAAACAGCATGTCAGTGGCTGTGTTTATCCCTTTCCACCTGGGCAGAGGAAACAGTTCAATGTCCCTCCGGGGAATTAATATATATTACAACCCACACGTCGATTCTCCTCAACAGACAGAAATGGCCAGACATATTACATGTTTCCAGAAAATATTGAAGTTCTGACAATGAGGGATTGCTAAGGGAAGGGAAGAAAACCCAAAACCCAAATGCTTTCGAGCAGAGATGCTCATGGAAAAGGAAGGCAAATTCCCCGGGCTCAGCACGGAAAGGTCTCCGCTGCCCCTGCACCACAGGAACGCGCAGGGGGACAAGGGTGTCGTGCACACCCCACTGCTGGCAGCACACGAACAGGGGAATGTTTCTCCTGTGCCTGGAACAGTGGCGGACAGCACGGTGCCTGGAGCCCCTGCAGCCTCGCGAGCTGCCCCGGGGACAGCCACTGTGTGGCCGCCCTGGGTGCTGCGGGGCTGAGCAACCAGCATCTGCAAGGACCTTCCCTCTCTCCTTCCCAATGTGATTTACCTCGACCTGCTGCAAATACTTCAGCTCATGCCCTTTAACAAATTCTGCTGGTGGCTTCCCAGGAATAGATTCATACCTGTGCCTGTTACTCTGCAGTAGTGACTGAAAAATGTAAAAATCTTCTTCCTCTTCTTCCCCTAATCCACAGAGCTTTGACAAAAAATGGCACCTGCAAGAAGCTACTCTTCTCCGGTAACACCTGAGACCTTTTTTTCCTGGACCTTGCAAGACCAACAAAGGGCAATAAAAATTACCTTTCCATGACCTCACAAGACCAACAAAGAGCAATTAAAACATTACAGGGATACCTGTGGTTTTCTTGCTAACAGAGCTGGGGTGAGGGGATCTCAATGGAGATGTTGAGGGACAGCAGTGCCAGGGATGGCAGAGAGAAGGGCAGGAGGTGGGCAGTGATGCCTTGTGGCAGCAGAGTGGTACCAGGAACAGACCTCCTCCTTTGAGAGCTCATGGGCCGGCTCAGATCTGAAGCTGCAGAGAGTTACCTGAGCCCCAAAGTCAAGACCCAGGTCTCAGCCCACCTCAGATCCACCATGTCAGGCTCTTAAGTAGGGATTCAAGCCAAGATGTCAAATCTGCAGTGTATTTATTCCTAGACTTAGAAGTGGCAGCACTACAGTACCGAGCCTTATCAAGTTTGGCACAGTCTGGGCTTAGAGGAGAGCGTGATCTGAACAGGGCCACTGCTAATTAAACACCTCTAATTAAACACAGAGACGTGACCGGTGGTTCTGGAAGTCCCTGAGCCACAGACTGATGAAAGCTCAAAGAGTCTCTTGGGGTAAAGTTCCCACAGGCCTCTCCTGCCCTTAAGCTCCTCCTGAGACATCTTCTCACACCCACCATGAAGGATGGGACCCCAGATCCATGGACTCAGGCTGGTCACCTTGTCCCTTCCCCATACCCCTTTCCAGCAGCACATGCATTAAGGGCAGCAAGGGAGGCAGTTACATGTGTTCAGTAAGCAGCCCTGACACGGGAGATCGCAAGGTCAGCAGGCCCCCTTCTCACCAGTAAAGCCTAAACCGAATTTGAAACGAAAGGCTCTTTATTAAAGCGGACATTTCTATGGTGCCTGCCCAGCTGATCAGAAGTAACAGCTGTGAAGCCAGCAGCGAAGGGGCCCCACAGCCCAGAACCTGCAAAAGCACTTTATATCCTGTTTCCTTACTCATTTAACAGCCACAGGAAAAGATTTAGAGCCAAGTTTCTGCAGCCTGCGAGGACCACCCTGCTTTGAGGAACCCCCTGCAGTGCCAGCTGCCTGGCCCCAGCCAAGGGGAGCCTTGTCACCAGCATCCCAGCCTGGGCAGATGCTGGGGATGCTCCAAGCACCCGTGTGTGCTGTGGGGTCTGGCAAGGGGCTGCTGGCAGCTGCAAAAGGTGGAGGTGATCCCCGGCTGCCCCAGGTCCAGCAGCAGAGGATGGAGGTGCTGCCATTCCATTTCTGCCATCAGCGACAGTAAAGTGCATTTGGGAAGGTTTTCTGTGGCAGAGGAATATTGAATTCATTACACTGCAGGGAAAAACCAAGAGGTTAAAATAAAATAGCAGCAGGTGCATCTAATAAGATTACAAGGTCCCCCTGGGATGTACTGGGAGAGCAGTTTCTCTGTGTATTTTAAACCAGACTATACTGTTGAAATCAACAGGATTTTAGTTGCAAAAGGCAAGCTAATTGGGAATTGAATTCCTGATTATTCAGGTGTAAGGCATAACACAGCCAGAGATGCGCTCAAATAAAATCTGCTTGATCTAAGCTAGAAAGAACAAAGTGGATGCACCTCGTGAGTACAAATGTATGAGACCTGAGTACGGAGATACTGGTGGAAATACACCTTACAGACATTTCTGTGCCATCATGAAAGAGACATGCCAGTGGAAACAGAATGAAATATTTTGTGCTAAAATACCATTTAGATTCAGAGGGTTTCTGCTTTAATACCTTGCATGGCCTCAGAGGAGCGGCGAGAAACGCCAGTATATCACCCTGAACAAACCAGGCTATTCTCAGAGCCATAGCTTACAGGTGACCTTATATAATGAGCCTTAAACTTTATTTTAATACATCTGTAAAGAAATTAAAGACAAATGGTAATTCTGCTGTGTTGCATCTAAACAGAACCTGTACAGCCACCTTTCAGACATGCTTATAAGGCAGCACTGACAGCCTGAATGGAGGAGATGCTCCACAAAAACCTACACAACCCTTCAAATAAATCTCTGTATTACTGTTTGAGCCAATCAATCTGGCTCTCCAAATGTCAGCTGGTAACGCACACGTGTGTCAGCATCCAAGTGCTGCAGTCACAGGGTAAGCTGAATTCACAGCTGGAAACTTAGCTTAGCAATTGCTTACATTTAAGTAAAAGATAACCCTGGATTATGCATTTCACACAGCAGAGGTTAAAAATGAGACTGGGGTTTGGGTTAATGCCAGCACAATGTTTCTGTCTGACCCCCAGCACATATAACGTTGCCTTTAGTGATGTTTCCTCTCAGTTCCACCTTCTGTGCTGTCCAGAAAAAAATAAAGGAGGGTCCCCACTGCAACTGCAACTCACCTGCACAGCTTGTAGATCCCATAGGAGTCAGCTTTGACTATCCAAAATCTTGTCCTAGTCTCTATGGGCAGCTTTCAGCTTCAGCCTGGAGCACACACTTCTTCACCCTTCTATGATTCTATGTAGGCAACTGCTATTAATGTCTACATGGGTATCCAAGCACCCTCTGGGATCCTACCAGCCCTTGCGAATCATTACCTCTAAGGCTCAGGAATAGAAAGCATTGCTAAATGCTCTACCTGAAAAGATAGCAGTAAGGTAGACAGTAGCTAAGTAGAATCAAATGGGCCCCTCCAATAAGCTCCATCTGAGCCACCCCAAAAGGCCTGAAACATCAAGAGCTGATTGTTAACAGTCCTCTTAATGGGTAACGGCTACTGAAGGCTATTCTGAATGTACTGAAGAGCCAGCTTCCCAGGGCATTTGAAGATAGGTGCCTGTTTCTGATCTGGCCCTAGAAATGGTCAAGGAACTCCTGAAATGCAACTGGACCTGGTACAGTTTGCTCACTCTGAGCACGAGGCACGCATCCCATCCTGCCCTCTCAGCCAGCAAGTAGTCACCTTCCTCCAAATCCAGCTGCTCTGACTGAAAAGCTCCATCTTGGTCTAGGTGATCCTGCTCGGGCAGGGGGGTTGGACTAGATGATCTTCTAGGTCCCTTCCAACCCCTAATATCTATGAATCTATGAATCTCCCCCACATGGCTCCTATGCTGTTTCCATTGCCTTCTAGCAAGAAGTGACAGCTCACTCAAATCATCCAGTGTAGAAACTCAAGTACTTGCTATGCCACTGCAGTCCAAAGGAAAAGGATTAAACAGTACAAACAGCAACTCATTCCTAATCTGCTCCTTTTAGCTGAATCAGGTTAGGGGATATTCACAAGAACAGGGACTCTGGTACACTTGAGAAGAGCAATGAACTCTTCCAGTAATAGTCTGCAGAATAGTCATTGGCAACTAGAGATCCTACCTGCATCCTTCTCCAGAGTGGCAGGATTCAGCCACAGTGAACCTCTGAACATTGATGTCTCAGTATGAGAAGTAAGAAAGAGAGATTTGCTTAAATTTTAGGTCTTGGGTAGAATAAGATAAGCAGAAATAAGAAAAATTTCTACGTGCTTCTATTTGTCTGGAGCATGTTTGACAGAGAAGAGAATCTACCACCACTTTCTTGGTGTCTTCTGGATTGACAAACATTGTAACAGGCTGCCCAGAGAAGCAGTGGAGTCACCACCCCTGGAGGTGTAGATATGGTGCTGAGGGACATAGGTGGTGGTGGGCAGTGTCAGGTTAATGGTTGCACTCAATTATCTTAAGGGTCTTTTCCACCCTAAATGATTCCATGATTCTTTTCTGAGCAGCACTCAAAAACCTGTGAGGCTGGCCCTTGACTGCATGTGCTCCAGTGAAGCCTGCTTCTCCTTCCCAAAAAACAAAAGCAGAAGGGGAGTTATTTCTGATGCCTCAGAATGTCACTGCTCACAGAGGGCTATCCATTATAACTGATGTGTGGACAGCTTTGCATTAACCCCTTTGGTGCCACTCATCTACAGTGCTGCTGGTATCTATTAATGTTCTGTTAAAATCTCTCTGCCCGCACAGTTCCTGTGCACCCCTCACAGAAGTGTCTCGGTGCAAACTAGAGCCCAGGGAAATTCTACAGGAAGATACAAATAAGATTATTTTAAAATCAAGTAATTAATGAAACATATTTACCATGATTCAGAGGCACTCCAAGGGCATCAATCAATCAATCAATCAATCAATCAGTTAAACAAAGATGACCACACATTTGTCCCGCAAAAAAAGATGCAGATTTTTCCATACTTTCAACCAAAGTTTCCCAGAGCTGTGTTCACAAAGGACTTTGCATTTAGCTCTCTGGCAGGTACTGGGAACACTGACTTCAGCAACCAAGGTTATGGAGGGATTTAGTCCAACTTTCTGGACAACCATCCTACAAAGCAGCATCCCTGTGTTCAGCAGATGTTAACAGTTGAGAGAAGAAACACCCTGCAGCTGGCACTGGGGTTCTGTTTGGAACAGCCAGGAGGCAGAGCTGTACCTTTCCTCCAGACCAGCTTCCTTTCCTCTCTTTTCCAAATGGGGACTCCCATGTTCCCCCACCCTCCAACTTCTCCTTTTCAGAGAAATCAGAACCATGCCACCTTTCAGAGCTGGGGAGGGATGCTGGTGACAAAAGGGCACAACACAGGCCTCAGTGAGGGGCTGCGCCAGGGAGTGGGGACAGATCACCCCCTGGGTCCCACATAGGCACAGCTCACCTATGCCAGCCCACAGCACTGAAGAACCATGCTGCAGAGTGGGAGTGTGGATCTCGAGGGAATGGTCCTCACTGAACAACACCAGGGCTTCATCACCTCCCCTGGCGAGCGCTTCAGCGCAGGAAATCATCCCTGTCACTCTGCACAGCAACTGCCATGTTTTCCACCAAGTTAGCAGCTTCCCTAAAACTGAGACCCACCATGAAATAAGGTGTGGATGCAGATACTTTTATTCCATTTTAGGATTCTTAACATCTTCACCTCAAAGGCTAGGTGCTTTGTACCTCTGGTTCATTTTTAAACAGCAGGAAATGTCATTTAAAAAGTAGCAAGAACAGAAAAAGAAAAAAAATACAGGCATTTGGGAGAATAAATGGAACAGCAAACTGAATGTTGTATATGCAAAACAGTATGTGCTTCTCATGCAGAGCTGATTAGCATGAACCAAAGGGTTTAAGAAAGCAAGAAGCACTGTACTAGAGAGCAGTATGCCACTGCTAACACAAGGGTTGATATCCCAAGCACTTCGTCCCTTCCTCCTCACCCTTAGCCCTTTATATCTTTGCAGCCCAGTTTTCCTTAAAGGGGAATTACTGCTTCCCTCCTCATAATTAGGAGGACAAGCCGCTGTCCCTAACTGTCACTCTCAGCACACCCACCACTGTCTGCAGGTGGATCTGGGCCAGGAGGGCTCCCTGAGCCTGGCGCTGCTGGGTAGGAAGCAGGCTGAAACCCTCGCGCTCCCCTGCAGCATGCAGACTCACTCATCTTCACTTTGACAGTAAGCTCTCAAGAGTTGACGGATGAAGCTGGGGCTGTGTCCATCCCCTCTTACTTCCACAGCGGGCCACCTGTGTGGCAGGGAGAGCTTCACTGCTGGAAAAGCCTCTCTTGCACGGCTGCAGTCCATTAAGGCAAACTGCAATCTGTGCCAGTTCACCTTAATGTGCTGGGCTCTGAGCTCTGGCAGCTCACAAGCTGATTCAAAAATGATTAAGCTGCTCCTCCTGCAAGGGGAGCTACTCTGGGACCAGAGGCGGATGACAAGCAGGCACAGAAACCTCCTCTACTGCTGCACCTTAGCTCTCAAATATCTGCAGGCCGTGGCCCTGAGAAGGAAGGAGGGTCACCGACAGACTCCATGGGTCACAGCCTGTTTTCACACAGAGTCCATCGGGGATTGCACACATCTAGCACACACGTGTGTATGGCCATGTGCCATCTCTCTGTGGTTTTGCTGCCATACGCTATCCCACTCACACTCATGCTCAGGGCTTATGGCCTAGGAGCCATATTATAAAAAATAAAAAATATTTCATTTACTGTGGCAAATCCTTGTGTGTTTACTGCAACTTCTTAGGGACAGGGAGGAATGGAAATGCTGTAGAGCATGGAAAAGGCAATCCAAAGAGAAAAAGGATGCTGCTGGCTCCAAGTGCTGTGCCCAGGGCCTGGCACTTTGGCACCTGGGAGCCAGCAGCAGGAGAGTGGGCACAGTGGGCACACATTTATCCCCTCTTCTCAGCCTAGAGACTCTGCTGGAAGCAGTGCAAGCAACTTGTCTGGGAGACTCCAGCTGCCAGTCAGCCACGCTGGCTGCACTCCTTTGTTTCTCAGTCTTTCTCTTAGGGCCCTGCACAGAGGGAGGCTGAAGCGTGTGCTCAGCAGCTGGGCTCCATGCCCACAAAGAAAGAAGGGAAGGAGATGTCAGAAATACTGGCAAAGCAGCTTGTTTGCAGCAAGGAAAAGAGGCCATGT